>NWSH02000525.1:5020712-5041214 GCA_002382865.2 Heliothis virescens | reverse complement strand
GGTCACCCATCCACGGACCGACCGCGCCAAGCGTTGCTTAACCTTATGATCGATTGATCCGCGCGGCTTTGACTTAGCCACGAGCTCTTCAATTTTTTTTATACAGCTACAGATTACTTAATTCGGTTTTTCATTTAACGGCATATTAAATCCAATTTCTAAGAGAAACTGATTCCACAACTCTTCATATAAATAGGTGCGCGCACCTAAATAAATAATGAATCAAGCTAAACCTAAAATCTCGCACGGCCCATGACTAATGATTAGGCTTTTAGCCGAAATTGGACGTTTAAAGATTTTAAAATTTAACTCAATCGACCTTCGTAAGAACCCACGATACACCTAAAAATGGTTGTGCTATTTTCGAGTGCCTGTTTTTATATATTTTGGTTGAAAAAAATTGTATTAGATTATTTTAAGAACTGAATAAGAGAGCATTATTTTCACGATTTCTAAACGACATGAAAAAAAGAAATTGTAAACAAAGCATATTGTCTCGTTGCCACTATCTTATCTAAATGGGTGCGCCCAGCAAACGCTTGAGAACAGTCATATTGGATGTCGGACATAAATATACCAAGATAACATTATAAAATTAGCTTAAAAAAGAAGAATAAGAATTTGTCAGTGAAATACTTTTTCTTCTTTTAACTGCCTCGTTGGTCTAGTGGTCGCATAGCCGACTGCTGATCACGAGGTCTCGGGTTCGATTCCCGAGACGGGCCGAAATCGCTTTGTGGGTTTTAGAAACTTTCACAAAGCAGCCCGGAGTTGGAAGTTGGTGATTGATACACCCGTGCATCGGAGAGCACGTTAATGTCGGTCCTGCGCCTGATCTCTCACCGGTCGTGTCGGATTGCCGTCCCATCGGGTTATGAGAGTGAGGGAATAGGGAGTGCACCTGTATCTGCGCAAATGCTTGTGCACTATAATATGTCCTGCGCAGCTGGCTGATCTCCTTATATGAGAACAGCCGCCGTGGCCGATAATCGGCTAGGANGGAGTGCACCTGTGTCTGCGCAAATGCTTGTGCACTATAATATGTCCTGCGCAGTTGGCTGATCTCCTTATATGAGAACAGCCGCCGTGGCCGACAATCGGCTAGGACGCCATCATCACTTTTTCAGGATACCTACATTTTTAATGGATTTTCCTAAGTATGAAACAGATAAGTAAGGTACACACGCTAGCACACGTACTTACCTCAATCTATAAAATTTCTTCAATAGATTTTCAACCTTATTACAAAAGTGGAAGGTTAATGTTCTATTAACCTAAATTTGATAGATTCGGGTAGGTAGAACTGCTATCGTCTGTACCATTGGTTTTTCTCGTAAGAAGAATGACGAAGTACTGCAAATCGTATGATGTATTCGTCATACGTGGTTTTTTCGTCATCTCAAGGAAGTCCCGCTGTTTGTCACAGTGGTTATTATTGGATATATCATACTCCTGCCGGTATCCAATCCTATTTGGGGTCGCATCCCTCTACAATATTTACTTTCTGTTCTAGGATCATATCTTTCATTCCCTGGAGCTTTTTGAAGCCTTTACCTACAGCCTCACCTGTATTTTGACTTTACGCCTATGAATGTGTATGTAAATCAGCAAGATGATATTTTTTCGCCGTTTTGTTCCCGAGTAAATTGAATGGAATTTGATCAATGTATTTTTTGGACAATATTATGCATACAAATATATTTTACTTATTGCATTTAAAATACATACATTACCTTATATTTTTTTGACTTGGGTGTGTGTACTACTTACTTAGTAAATAAGATGCCATCAGTCGTTGGTTGTTTGTATGTTCTAACTACACAAAATTAAACGTGTTAGTATGTTTCCGACAAGTCGCTAAGTGGCTTAATAGAAGAATACAAACTGTATTATTTAAATCTATAGTGTAATATTGAAGGTTTGCGGTCATTCAATCATGAAAAACCACATCCTTTGTTATGTTGACATGTTTTAAATAATTCATACTACGGCAATGGTTTGTGTATCCAATTAGTCACACTAGATATTTTTAGGATATTTGAATGTCTTAGTAGTAGTTCATTTTTAATTAGTCACCTAATATGTTGATCATAATTGAATGTATTGCCCATTTATGTACAGACAACAGCAGGTCAACGTATACGAATCTGTCAAATTTTACCAATCGAACATTAACCTACCTCCATTGTGATAAGGTTGAAAATCGATTGTAGAAATTTGACAGATTGTGGTAACTTGATGTGCTGTTGTCTGTACATACATACTAAGAACATGCTAAGTTGTAATTTTATGATACAGAACGCTGAATACATACCAAATAATTATGATGAAATCATGTGCCTACTTTAAAAAATAATTTACCAGAAGTCATGAAATAACAGGAATTTTGTAGGCAGTGCGTATTTAAAAATTATCATATCCGCGGACACAAACAATTGCCTATCGTTACGCGTCAGCGTACACGCATGATTCACTTGTCCTAATGTAAGTATGAAAGATTTGTATGTTTGTTTGTATTGGATAATCTTGTATCCAGGCATGCTCAAAATGTCAGGTAGGGAGTGCAGGGATATGTGTTGGGAGGATTCAACCCTTAAGTCCGGACGCTAGCAGGTCAACCTACCCAAATCTGTATTTTTTTTGCAATTGAACATTAACCTTCCATTGTGATAAGGTTGAAAATCTATTGAAGAAATTTTACAGATTGCGATAAGTTTATGTTCTGGAGTCTGTACTTAAACATACATTTTGTCAAAATATTTAGGTTTAAAAAAGATGTGTGGGCAGAACTACTTTGATGGTCGATATAATTATATACCTAAAGTATAACTAACACCCATAATACGTGTAGTTGTTTCGTGTAGATTAGGTACGACCTTGACCCACCAAAGTATTATTACACCGGATAGTTAACATGAAAACTAGTTTCAACAAAATTCATTCACCAAACATCCTCTAAGGAATAAGCTTAATATGCTTCAGCGAAATTGTTCATTTTCTACCTTTTTTGTTAGTTAATAGTTGGTATATGCTACTGCTAACTGTCTAATAAAAGTTGTATTTAAAGACTACGTTTACAATTAGTGCCTAAGACCAGTTATCGGTTTACACTTAGCACAAAATTACCGCTAAATAGGTACAGATGACATCAGGACAACCTACCCGTGTCTGTTAAATTTTACCAATTGAACATTAACCTTCCGCTATTGTGAAAACGTCGAAGATCTATTGAAAAAAATGATAGATTGAGTGTAAGAGGAACAAACATTCATACATTATCATCATCAACCTTTTTATCGTCTTATATTATGAGAGGTAAGGGGTTTTAAAAAAACCGGCCATGTGCGAGTTGGACTAGCGCATGAAGGGTATTAGTTATTAGGGCATTATATATGAAAAGTGAACGTATCTATTACCTACAACTAGCCAAAATACAATCATTTTTCGGACAGCACAAAATAACTTTGTTTTCACACAAACGTATGAATAACAAACTTATGATTTGCGGTTTCACAGTTTATTATATGGGGGGGGACCCCCCTTAAATATTTTTTTTTTGTATTTGTTGTTATAGCGGCAACGGAAATACATCTATCTATTCTAGCTATCACGGTTAATGAGATACAGCGTGGAGACAGACGGACAAATAGACAGACAGACAACGAAGTCTTAGTGATAGGGTCCCGTTTTACCCTTTTGGGTACGGAACCCTAAAAATGGTCTTTTACTGGTGAAAATTTAGTGAACACTCAACAGCGGTGGTGCTGGGCCATTTTCAGTGAATCAGACTTGCATACAATGTTGCCTCCTTTGAATACTTCTACTGAAATCCTGCACGCAACACAAATTAAATTATGTTTGTTTAAAGCTGAAAACTACAATAAATTATGAAAATATTGGACTGTAAATGTGGTATTTAGTATTTTCCAAACAATTCCTGTTAACGAATTTCTGCTGTATTAATATTTTGCCGTCTCTTTGTTCCCGGCAAAATATTTACTTAAAATAAGCTAAATTTTCACAAAGCGTGTGCTTTGCTTACGTAACTAGAGCATGTATACGTTTTAAGGGTAATGTTGTTACAAAATATGTAATGTTTGTTGTTACAAGTGGCTTGTGTAGCCTTTGGACCGTGAGAATATTTCGTGCCTGAAGGTCTTCAACATAACAGGCAGTGATTGACACTATAAGTAAACTAGGTTACACAAATTCATAGATCACCACATCATTATAAAAGACAATGTAAGACTACTTATATAATAGTTTCATTTTTCGTTCTTGTTTTTAGCACTCGGAAAAAAGTGTATTTATTAAAAACTGCACTGTGCACATAAAATAAATCGATTGCCAAGCTTAAAATCTAGTATTACTCTGTCAATAGTAGATACAAACATCTTCTGAAATAAGTTTAACTGCAAATAATTCTAATATCTCTTGAGGCTGGCCAGTGGCCGATTGAATTTAAAAGTTTGTAAACATTTTCTTTTTGATAACTCAATAAATTAAAAAAAAAAACAGAAGCCCATTTATATAAATAATTAATCTTATCTCTTTCTTCTGTTAATGGCAGTCACACAAAACATCCATCCACTAAAGTATATAAGAGACGTTACGTTTATTTCGGCTTATTTGTAGCTCATACATATGATACATTGCAAGTAATTTATCATTTTATGAAAAAGCATATCAAGACCCTAACGTATATTTATACTTACGTATCGTAACACGCAAAAAAGTGATAACACATTTTTCCTTTGAAAAATTTATATGCTAAAGGCTATTACGGTGTGTAGGCCTCGTATTAAATTATTACGCTGTAAATATTTAAAGAAATTAATGTGAAAGCTTTTCGCGATATTTCTAGTCTATAAAGTAAAATGTTGGTTAAAAAGTAATACGGTAAATTGTAAGTAGGAGCGAGCATAATTTTAACTACACAAGGTCTTTTTAGGTGTATGAGTCCTGGGTTTACAACAAAGTTATGCTATAAATACCTAGGTATTGTACAGACAAAAGCAGGTCAACGTATAAGAATCTGTCAAATTTTAACAGTCAAACATTAACTTACCTCCATTGTGATAAGGTTGAAAATCGAATGCAGAAATATGACAGATTGTGGTAACTTGATGTGCTGTCTTCTGTACATAAAGTAGCTAATTTTTAATAACAGTGACTCAACAAATACATATGTTATGGATCCTCACGATGTGTATTATTTTTAACTCTAAAACGTAATAAACGTATCAGTACGATCTCTATTCTTTATGGCTATTTATGGGAGTGATGTAATAACGATGGGGCAACATCGATTAAAATCTTGAAACCCTTGCATGAAAATCATACAATAATTTGGAGCTTTTGGAGAGTGCTTTGATTATTCTGAAAGACATCGTAACTTTTATTATATTGGGTTTAGAAATGTATATATAATAATAATATACATACCTATACTTTACATTTTGCCAATGCAATCTTTAGACCTACATTACCTACCGAAACACCTAAGGTTCGGTTTCAATATTTCTTAGCTGGCACATACATATTCGTTCAACAAATAGGTAGTATTTTCTTTTCTACAGGCCTAAGCATATTGGCGTTTCTGGCTTTTGAAAGACATTCCAGTATCGTTACTTAATAAATCACATACACCTGAGATGTGAAAAACAAAAGTTTACCTGTGAGTATTTTAGGTATAGGATATAATATTTACACACAACATATGTTTAGTATCATCCATTATTATTCTGAAAGACAGACATTCTGTCTGCGCAGCAGTTTGAGTATTATAGTAGCATAGCTACACCACGTCCTTTCAACTCAAAGGGCTAATGGAAATAACGATCAAGTTTCTATTTAAACAACTAAACTTCATCATCTGCCTAGCATTTTCCCAACTATTTTGGGGTCGGCTTCCAGTCTAACCGGATGCAGCTGAGAACCAGTGTTTTACATGGAGCGACTGCCTATCTGACCTCCACAACCCGGTTACCCGTACCTGATACACCTTGTAAGACTGGTTGTCAGATTTTCTGGATTCTGACTACTCATAACGGCAGTTTGGCAGTGCCAAAGATGTTCCAACGACAGCCGGGAACCACCAATTTATCGTGCCTTCCGAAACTAGGAAAAACTCGTTATGACAAGATGGTCACCCATCCACGGACCGACCGCGTCAAGGGTTGCTTAACCTTATGATCGATCGATCCGCGTGGCTTTGACTTAGCCACGAGCTCTTCAACTACTAAACAAAACAACTAAACTTCATATCGATATAATTCATCTTCACCCTTAATCCAGCCTTTATAATAAACACAAAGCAACCAGACTAGGCTTAAAATAGACAACACAATGCAAGCGGCTTTCATTTATTTATGCTTACTTAATATCTGCCGTGTGGCGTGAAGAGAATTAATTTCCTGCCAATATACATTGTTTTACAATCCTAACAATATGTGCCTTTTTAGTAGAGGATCGGAAAACCATAGACTATATTGAATACCTACCTCTACAAAGTCAAAAAGGTGTTACTCATTTTCCAAAAGTTTTTCATCTATACTTAATATTATAAAGAGGAAAACTTTGTTTGTTTGGTTGTAATGAATAGGCTCAAAAACTACTGGACCGATTTTAAAAATTCTTTCACCATTCGAAAGCTGCATTATCCACGAGTGACATAGGCTATATTTTATCCGGGTACGGGCAGTAATTCCCACGAGATGCGAGTGAAACCGCGGAAAAACGGCTAGTAATTTATAAAGTTATTTCGAAGCTTGAAATGAGTTGGACGTTGAAATAAAATCTGATAAAACATAATATTAGGTATAAGGTAGTATTTTAAATAATTTAGTAGTTATCAGTACATACCATATTACCCATTGTATTAACTGCAATAAAATTATGATCGGACTACAAAAAATTCTCTCAAAAGCATAAACTTTTTTAATGACTGGATACTGTAGACACGTAAATGTTATGTTAACAATTTTCTTAGTTACTCATTAAAATATTAATTAAAACATGACTGAAAACGTAAAATAATCAAGGTTTATTTAAATGGTAGAATTCCATGTGGGTTTCAAGCGTACACGTGGTACTATAAACAAAAGGACTTTCTAATTATTTTCTAGCGGTCGTGACATCAGAATCACTGTTACCTTTAGCTGAAAATTATTTCAAAACCACGAAGGTAGCAATTGGTAGCAACTAAAAGCTGGTAGCAACTCTGTATATTTATTTGGATTAATAATAATATAGGGAGTCCCATGGATAATTTAGTTAGGTGGGCACACATTAAACAGAAATATAATATAGAAGTTTTATTACTAATAATGACTAATGTGCATTCCTTTTTAACGAAGCATTTCTACAGCATCTGTTTTATAGTTTTCTTAGAACTATGAAATATTTCAAAGTATCCCAAGTCTTGGACTTCTTCTTTTGAAGATACATACAGTAAGTTGAATAAATGAGTAGGTATAAGTTTATTCACTTTAATACGTCACTCGATCATATATGGGAAATGGATATATGACTGATCGCTTGGTAAGTACCTATTCATTTGAACCCCTGAAATACTGCAGGCATTTTCATTTTATGCTAGTGTGGGTACCAGGGTAGCTACTCATATAATTTTTGCATAGACGAGTGATATTTTGTCTCTCCAAAAAATTAAATATAGTTTACTAAACATAATGGAAAGTAGGCAACATAATAAATTAACTTGTATGATTCTTGCTGGAGAAGCTGCTGCACTCTCCGCTGAAATACCCCTTTGGAACCCCGTGACCCTTAAAATGGAGGAAAAGGTACAAAGCACTCACCTGGGAAGGTTGGGAATGGACAGGGCGAAATCTGCCAACGACGGGGCACTCGATGCCGGCTGGCTAGCGGGATACTCCTCTGCACTCCACTAAGTGTCCTCCGGGTATTGGGTGATAAGGTGGTATTAGCGGTCAGGCTAACTTCTAGCGGAATATTATTTTAGTTATCGCGCGTACAAATCGCGGGCGACACAGGATATATATTTTTGACATATGAGTGCAAAAACAACGAAATGTCGTGGCAGGAAATTTTGAATGTAGAACATAAAAAGAAAAAAGGAAAATGGCCAGGTTCATGTCTGAACATAACTAGACAAAGTTTTCATATAAAAATACATGAAAAACCTGTCAAACCTAAAATTAATTATATCATCTTCATAACTACATAAATTGTGCACTGAAGTTTGCACGAGATCCGATATAATATGATGCTATCATTAATCTTGAAACTGTACACGCCTCGTAAACCATAGATATTGACAAGTCGATTTATCTGGAAGTCCCGAGACAATCTGTGATCATATATCTGTGTTCCGATATAATCCACAGACGTCGATTTAATATTCGCTGCAAAACATTTTCACTTTGCACGTCCACATCTATTTCTTAGGGGTCTGTGGTGTGCTTGTGATAGAAACAAAACGCTACTCGTAAATCCCAGCATAAATAAGCTTTAACGATAAGAGTTCTGTTCTTTTAACGATACTAAAAATTCGAAATGGTTTAAGATTATAAATGATTTAATTTTCTTTGTCTTTTATTATTAAGTTATATCTTCTACGTAACCCGTTTATGTTAGCCTCAGGGCATTCCAACTAAGTCTAAACTAAGCTAAAAGTTAAACGTTATTCTTTATCTGCGTTGAATGGTGATCATTAGTTTCTTAGTAGGTATCTAAAATTTAAAGAACAAAAATTGTAAAAAGTAGAGCAATATTTTGTGAATTACCGAAATATTCATATCATACAGACTTTTAAAATGAAACCGACAGTTATTCACTCGTATGGCAACAAAAACAGTTTTGCGTAATTTTAATCATAGCACACCGTCCACCCTAATGACACGCCATTAATTCCAATTACACACAAAACATACCTACATGACATATCACGACATCAAAACGGCATAATGTAATTAATGGTTTCAGCTTTCGGTGTTATTATTATAACAAAAAGCGCCTCGAATAACTAAATAACAATTAAAAATTATCTGTAAAATTAAATGTATAACTCACATAATAATAAATGTTTGGCGATAAGGGAATTTCCACACGATCAATACAATCCAATAATTTTGAAATGTGTCCGAGCAGGAAACATTTTGGGAGCACACATAAATCAGAACGATTTGTATGAGCTTGAATGATAAATCTACCGTAACCATCCTTGCGACCAACATTGTATGATAATATGTAACAAAAACCGGCCAAGTGCGAGTCGGACTCGCACACGAAGGGTTCCGTTCCAACATCTATGAAAAATAAACGTACTTATTACCTACAATTAGCCAAAACACAAATATATGAATAACAAAGTTATAATTTGCGGTTACTGAAAAAGAGCTATATCTCAAAAACCACTAACTACTAACCAAAATTGGTTTGAACAAGATACTTGTTCAAACCAATTTTGGTTAGTAGTTTTTATTGAGATCTATAACATATATTTTTTTCAGATTTTTCACTTTAGTAGATTAGAAATTACAGGGGGGGGGACACACATTTTGGCACTTTGGGAATGTCTTACTCTAAAATGATTGACTTTAGGAAAAAATCGTTTTAGAAACCTCAATCTCATTTTTAAAGACCTATCTACAGACACCCCACAAGTATAGGTTGGATGAAAAAATTTTTTTTTAGTTTCAGTTCCATGTATGGGGAGCCCCCTTCTAATATTATTATTTTTTTATTTTTNCACCATTAATTCCAATTACCCACAAAACATACCTACATGACATATCACGACATCAAAACGGCATAATGTAATTAATGGTTTCAGCTTTCGGTGTTATTATTATAACAAAAAACGCCTCGAATAACTAAATAACAATTAAAAATGATCTGTAAAATATTATGTAATAATAAATGTTCTGCGATAAGGGAATTTCCACACGATCAATACAATCCAATAATTTTGAAATGTGTCCGAGCAGGAAACATTTTGGGAGCACACATAAATCAGAACGATTTGTATGAGCCTGAACAATAAATCTAGCGTAAACACCCTTGCGACCAACATTGTATGATAATATGTAGCAAAAATCTTAAACTAATCCGTATCCCAAACTTGAGAAAGTTATAAAAGTTTCACGCTTCTTGCTGGCTGCCTATATGTTGGTAGCGCAACAAATCTTGCAGATGCCAACCAGTAAGCTGAGAAACTATTCAGTTTCTCATTCAAAATCCATAACCAATGCGCTTTTGTAGACTTTCTAGACCTAGTTAATACTTTTTTTCTTCATCTTACAAAATTGAGAGAATCTGTCTTTGAAAAAAGTAACGAGATCATCCTAACTGATTCTTCATAATTATTTTTTCTCCCTTTCTTTTAGAATGGAACACTGTTCGAGGTATCTCCAGGAGGCCCAATATGGCATGACCCTGGTTCCTACTGCGTGGAAATGTATTTCAACGAGAACGCGTCTGAAGCCCGGCTGGTAGCTGGCGTCTGTTTTGAAGATGTGGTCACAGATGACAGCCCTGTACTCTACACTGCGTATGCTGTTGGTAAGGCACCTTTCATACTACTATAACACATACTTCTTGTATTTGGTTTAGAATATGCAAACGCCGTAAATATTGCCGTAGTTGGGCGCCATAAATTTTAAAGTTGTGACGTCTTGGTGAAACTCTTATTTTCTCGGAGAAACGAACAAAAAGTTTAGATTAGACTTCATAATTTTTGTAGGTATCATCTACCAAATTTCATACTTCCTATGTATTTATGTATGTACACCTAACTAGTTGGAAAGGTGAACAAGTAGTGTTACGTTATAATGACGGGCTATTACAGCACATTAATCTTATAGTGACAACCTCATTAGAAGGACGAGCCCAAACTACCAATATTTCCTTCATGTTGTCTTCGAACGAAAAGGTCGTAAACACCGGATAATTACTTCCAATTTCCAAGTTTATAGGTCGTTTCATTTTTAAACGAGCGTTTAGTTTCCTCGTCAAAACAACACGTTGTTGATACTACGACACTACAGGGCAATAGGATATCTTTTACGAGCGATGGGATAGGCTAACTGTGCCCTTAATTAAGTGTATAAGTACATACTTGGGCACACTTAGCGGCCACTAAAGTTTCGTCCATGAATATAGATTGGTCACTTTTAAAAGTGTGTACCTACTGTTAAACGTGGCACAATGGATGGTCGTTAAGTAACACCACTTATAGGCGATC
This sequence comes from Heliothis virescens, assembly GCA_002382865.2. NCBI lineage: Eukaryota > Metazoa > Arthropoda > Insecta > Lepidoptera > Noctuidae > Heliothis > Heliothis virescens. The sequence continues at coordinate 5,029,987 of NWSH02000525.1, read as the reverse complement.
ATCAAAACGTTTTAATGTTTGGGCTTACTTTTACCGATGTTTCGAAATATCAACATATTTTGTAAGAAGTAGACTACAACAGTATAGTACCGTAGTTTAGACTTACGGTCACAGAACATTACCCAATGCAAAAAGGACACGGAAAACTGAAGCTTCAGTAATAAAATACGTTAAACCTCTGTAGAACAAAGGAATCTTCGGATGAATTGATTTGCGGTAGTTTCATGGCATAGAAGATCGATCGTTGTCTATTTCTCACACAGTCGCGTCGAGTAGGTGCAAACATACGGAATCGATAAAATGACACATTTTACTCAGTTCTCTTCTAACCTTCTATAGAGAGATTGAATTATGATTGATTGATTAATGTTAAATTAATGATTGGAATTAAATGACGCAAAATATCCCTTTATAGCAGCTAGACGTGCGTTGACGTGAAAAGTGTCAGTCGCATTGCGTAAGCGCAGCGGACCCTTGTCACCATTCTAACGAATTAATGTAATAATGTCGAAAAAATATTAAATAATAATTTAATCATTGAAACTGCTTGCCAAGAAAGGAAAATTCCGTAGAACCCATTTTCATTTTCATTGCAAATAATTACCAATAACACAAATCTAATACCTCGATTATTCCTTATGGGACTGCTTTTGAATTAATAGGCGATAAAACATGTCTCTTACGCGTTGTGTACGTTTGCCAACGATTTCGTATGGCTGTAAAAGTTATTATAGGTTAGCCATATTCCACGCATTCGTAACGTACAGAACGACAAGTTCATTACTGCAAATATAATAACTAAAATCTAAAATAGTTTCCGATTTTGAGAGATACAGTCGTCGCAGATGTTTTACGTGTGCTATGCGCCAGAGCAAACCTAGATACATATTATCAATTCGATGTTATTTTCATATGAAACTTAATGTGTTATACACCTATATATGTATACCTGAAATAAACGATTGTTATTATTTGATTTTTCACGATTCATATTATATTTATTGAAATCGATAAACCTAATGAAAAAAAACCCGATTCTGTATTAGTTCTTGCAGCCAACCTCAATTAGAAAATTCTGCAGCACTAATTTCCGAAAATTAGACTACTCTTTAGATAAAACTTGACGATTATTTTTGTTCCAGGATTAATCCTGTCTGTTCCATTTCTGCTGGCAACATTCCTGATTTACGCATTTATTCCTGAGTTGCGGAACTTGCACGGCATGTGTCTGATGGCGTACTGCGGCGGTCTGATCGTGGCCTACCCGTTCCTGGCTTACCTCAAGCTCCATGTTGGAAGAGTGGGAGTCGCCATGACAGGGTGCTTAGTTGTTGGTAAGTTTGCGGTAAATTACGGTTTTAATTCGCATTTGTTAAAAAGGAGTATAGTGGAAATGTATTCAGGATTTTTCTGAGTCTTAAAGTTTTATTTGTATATTTCGGAAAAAATATTGCTGTGAATAGTTTCAAGGTAACATCATCATCAGGCCCGAAAAAATTACTAAAATATTTTACTCTTTTTATGCACCTATACATGTGTATAATTATGTTGTAAAAGAACAATGAGCAAATTTTCAATTTTCATTTACTAAGTCATAAAAAAGTGTCGCGAAAAATGCTCATGAAATGTCAGTCACATGATATTGTGGCATGTTTCAAAGCAATGACTCAATAAAACAAAAAAACAAACGCGCGTCTGGTCTGGTGCATGCTCAATTATAAGTTGTCCAATTCATAGAGGAATTGCAACTTCAAATCGATACTTATGTACCCTTTTTTTACCCGTTTTTACCCGTAAGGGTGTCTCAGACTTTTACTGACCAAAACCCACTGTGTTACTTCTTGAGCCCTTTGTGCACCTGGGCCGCGGTACTCTTTCAAACAATCCCGCAACATACTTATGTACCACACACGCCATGTTTCATACTTATTCAGTCACTAAGGTTTAAAGGGGTCCAGGTCTTTTACTATTCTTTGCCTGTTTTAGATTCTTCGAAATTAATTTGCGAGCGAATTGTGGAAGTTTATTTACAGCCTACTAACTAACCATAAACACTATTTCATGACCACGAATTATTCGTCTTTATTAACCCTTAACTTTTCGACTCGATGTTATATCGAATGCTCCATTAAAATCGAGAACTGGAGCTATTATCGAGAACTCATTTCGATTCGATAGAATCGTGTGTAGGCTTAGGTATGGTTAGTTTATCGACGCTTTAATAACGGCGCCAATTCCATTGTGAGGGATTCCATTGAGTTTTTATCGATAGTTTTTATCGTTATTTGGGGTTTAGTCCAGATACATTTTGCGGTTAGCGTGTGCAAAAACTAAAGCATGGCCTCTGTTTTTAATACAGACACAGTACGGTTTTGGACACTTCTATCCCTCCTCCGAGTTTAAGATAAATTCCTGTAGGCTAAAGTCTTAATGTAAATCGATATAACACCGGTCTTATGATTATTCAGGGAATTATACGATATTGGGTTAAATATTACAACGGCCATTCTCATTCCTGATTTTATCGCCTGCTCATAAAATATTTGATTAAATCTACGTAACTTTGAGTGTATAGTTAAGCTTGTCCTTATTTCATTCGGCAGATTGGAAGTGTCCCGGCATTATTTTATAGTGGCAATCATTTGATAATTTGGTACAGGATAGCTGTTTCATGCATAAGATTCAGATGCCTAAAATAATAACTCCGTTAAAATATACGTAGGCTATTATTTTGGAACATTATACGATTCTACATAACAAAACATAGGTACGACATAATAAAATATTTCAAAACAAAAGACCAAGGTACGGTTCCATATGCTTAAAAAATGTAGCCGTCAAAATATCCCATATATTATAGGCAAAAAGTGACATAATTTAGGGCACTATCTGTTGTCCTTCTCGCCACTAATGCCCTTCATTAGTAAAGTAAGCAACTAATCAGTGATAAGTAACTACTTATCTTGTGTAGTGTCAGTAAACAATACGTCTTACTTTCACAGCGTACTACATATCACGGTTAATTTCCCGGATAATTTTACTCCACCACACCCCGCATAGTTAGTAGTAGACGTAATTAACCGAAGTGTATTAGCACTGATATTGTACCTGTTAATGTAATTAAAAAAAACATGTTTACCCGCCACTATAACTTGACTCATAATAGTGGCTATTGTAGAAAAGAATAATGTCAGACGTCAACGTTGTCACAAGCGAAATTCGGTCATTTCCATATTATCGTCCCACATTTCGTCGCGAGTCTAGTTACGCTGGGCATGTGAATACATTAGTTCGTGCACACGGAAATAGCACGCTTGCTAATAATATCATTTATTTTATGACTAAGTAAAACTTTACTAATTTGAATAATTTTATTCAAAAGCTAAATTAAGTTTGAGCCTAATTAAATTTCGTGCTGGCCTGAACACAAATAACTGCTATGAATATTAGGCCAATCCCTGGAGAGGGACGGAACAAACTTATGAAAATTCATACCATTCCCATTAATTTCTTTGGGTATGTTCCAGCTCTGAATCCTAAACGGTTCGTGAAGTAAGGTTTTGAAGAAATGTTTATGTTATGATTTCCTTCACAATTTGCCAACTTGCGAATGTGGTCTTATTGCGTCAGACTATTCTTCTGTAAACAAATATTTTTAGTCATTCTTTAATTAAAGTTCTTAAAGTTCTTATCGTCTATCAGCTCAAAGCACTTTTTATTATGAAATACTGCGGCTACTTTTACACCAAGAAAAAATAGTCAAACATTAAGTCTGAAGTACTTTTAGTGCAATTTTTTAGATATTTGAAATTTTAGAAACCTTTTTAGATAGACCAGTAGATAGGCATCTGTGCTGAGAACAATACTATAGGTTTGCATAAATTATCCCAAAGTTTTGATTAACGGTTATTCTACTTATGACGTGATAATAATTTGTTTAAATGTAATTCATCTTGTCTGCAACCCGACAGCCCGCCTACGGCACTGTTGTTCACGATTCGCACATCACGGGAGGTTAACAAACGAATGTGACCCAGACAATTGATCGCAATCACTTTATATTGTCATCTTATTTCATCTTAATGATGTAACTCACCTAACAGTTTTAGGCTACGCCTACACCTGTACGCGTAGTAGATTGTATTGTTTATAGGAGGAAAAGCTGGCTCTGTGCAAGGAGTCTTGTTTGTATTTCTAACATAAGAAACAAATAATTTTCCAATAAAACGTGTGTGTTTTACAAAAATCTTTATTATTTGACCCCTTTTCTCATTATGATAGATAACTAATAGTGGCGTGTTATGAAACTTTCTAAAGTTTGAATCTGAAACGGTTCGTATTTGTCAAAACGAAGACATTTTACAAAAGACTTAATTTGATAAATCACTAATTTGTCTGGGAAGTTGAAAATTGATCAAATTAGCTCTTGAACAAACACAAACAATGAAATATTTATTCTGACCATTAACACGGGCAAAATCGTTAAATAAAGTAAATTGAAATGTTGAATTCCTTCCTTTCAAAACACTTTTAAGAGTTCAGTCACTGTAACTACATTTGCAAGGGTTGAACTAGTATCATGTACTAATATTACTTTTACTTATTACTAAACTATTAACTATGTACATACTGTGAATCACCATGCAGGCTAAGGTTAAGAAAAAAAACCTTTATTATACCTACAAACTTAATGGTGCCTGTAACTCATGCTCTGTAAAGCAAACATGCCAGCCCAAATGACGGACCGGAAAATTAAATTAAAATAAATTGAATTAATTGCCATTGAATATTTCGCAATACCTACGCATTTTTTAAATGATAAAGCTATTAATAAAATACTGAGAAGTAGCTGCGTCAGTTGTGGCTCTTATAGTCGATTTGTTTCAGGCAAATTATTTGTCGATAGACTAGAAGCATGACGTAGGTGTCGAAGGTTACTGATTTCAGACAAACAGCAACTAATCATATGTTTTGTATAAACACAATATTTTACAAACCAGAGAGATATTAGTCATAGCTTAAAATAATATGAGCTATTGTTCAAAAATCTAGGAATAAAACAATAATTCTCATAATAAAATACTTATCGTGTATTTACGAGTCATATCGGCCGCTGAATCGACACGAGCGTTTCAAACGCCTACAATTTCCTCGTAACTGCCATATTTCTTATTTGACTTTCGAATGAAAGAAAAAAAAACAAGCTTGTCAGCCAACCCGCCACTTCCAATGCAATTTGTGAAAGCTATTAGTTTTGTTGCCTGATGCATGTGTTACTAGCGCAGACGATCCACAAAATTCTAGTCTATGTTTTTGTGAAAGTGCTGGCTACAAAATGGCGGAATAAGGCTTCCTGATTGAGATTATTCTTTGAATGCTTTCAAATCTTTTGTACCAGATTGTGGAATCTATGTACATACGTCTGAACAAAAGAACATCAGCATGATTAACTATTGCACCTGATAAACGACCCAAGGGCTTGATCAAAAGGGAATTGTTCTAAGGCACACAGGAATTCTTGTGTAGTGGGTGTCTTTCACTGAACACAAAGGTCGTATCCATCCACAGTAATTTAGCTCCAGAGCTAAATGGGTATGCAATTCAGTGTGAATATACGTGAGCCTCTCTAGGTAGTTAAATAATGTAAGAGATCTATGTTTTATGAAATTACTCTGATTTCCCTTGCCCTTGCTCTAGTTAGATTAAAAGATTTGGTGTTGCAATATTTAAACTAAGTATTTGTTTTCCTCCTCAAACTCATGAATGTCACGTCAATTTATTCCTCGAAGCTCGACAGTCGACCTATATTTCAATTTCAATTAAAGCGATTCTCACACCTTTTATTTATTATCTTTTAATACCTGTAGCATGGTTACTGTTTGTTGTGTTTCCTTTCATCTTTAGTGTATTGACGCCGAATTATTTCCTCTCAGCAATGTGGTTTCTTAATTCGTTTTTTTACGTTTATTTTTATTTTTCAGCGTTCATCGTATACTACGCATTCCAAACGAGTTTCTTCTGGCTCAACGTCATGTGTTTCGATATTTGGAGGACTTTCAGGTAAATGGCTATGATATACTTTTAAATTACATGCGATGATATAAAATTGTTTACATAAACAGGAGATTTATTATTCTGGGAAACAATACTTTTATAAAACGCCTTCAATATTTCATCGACAATATTTTGCCTAGAAGTTGTATTGAACATCTGATAAAACAAAGCAGGAGTTTCATCATTTATCGGATACACATGTTGTACAAATATAACCGATAGCTCGAGAGTATGTGTGAACCTACGCAGCATGATAATAACCGCTGGCGGATATCTGCCACGATGAGACCGCGCAAGCGGATAGCGAGGTTTCATATCGCGTGGGAATCCAATATTTTGTAAAAAGATAGCCAATTTCGCGACTGGACCTTTGACAGTTTTCGCCCACGCGAAACGGTTTTGTTATTTTTCAAGAGAGTTTTCTTTTATTATTCATAGGCAAATATTTACGTAATGTCGTATAATTTACGTTCGTATTGTCTATTTTTAACTGTGCAAATAAGTGCCAACAAAGGTTTGGTGTCACAAACTTACAAATCGAAATAGTCCTAATTAGGGTCAGACATTATTTCGTCTCTTTTAGATTTTTAGAAATTATCTAAACGGTAATAGAATCTTTTTGCCTTTGCCGCATTGTTCTAGGCACTTTACCTTCATCGCGACTGTGTTTATTGATCCATATGAACGCCCAGTATAAAAAAGAACGGTGCATGCTACACGCGGGCACTAGTATTTATAATTAGCGTTCCTAATAAATAACAATAAGGACTTTCCCGCGGAACAAAGTTATGTTTATTTTCCTCTTCATTCTTGAGGTAACAAAATTGTTATAATTCGGTTATATCCTGTAGTTTTGCCTGTTATTCATTCCTGGAAAGAAAAATCTTTAGCTGTAATTAGAACATTCATTAATCATTGATGAAGCGATACCGTGAATATGATATATCAATTAACCAAGTGGTACCGGAAATTAATATCTTGATTGAGTTATCGAGGGATAAGTTTCAGGGAAGTTATGTAGTATATTATAGAATGATTATTAAAGTCGACAGAGGATATAATAATGCGGGATAATTATTAGTCATTAGTTTAGGTAGGTAAATAATGCTATTATATATAAAGACGTGAATAATCTGTTAATTTATTGTAAAATAAGTGGGTTAAGAAGTAATAAAATGACAACTAAAAAATGGTTTAATAACTTCAACCAGGAAAGCGTAACGATCATAACTTTCGCGGATTTTATATGAAATATTAGAAACCGTAAACTATTACAATATGATGTACATTTGTGATAACAGACTGCTAACTTAATACGGTTTATTCCCTACATAGTGGAGTGATCTTTCATTATCGTTAACGTATTAGGTTACTCGATAATCATGCCGTATAGCAGATTATAAAGCGAATTGTGTAAACATCAAATGACATTACGATCGATACGTTGCAGAATAATGTGACAATAGCGTCGGCAGCGCAAAATAATAAATACAAAGTTTTTGGTTTTTTTATTATAGTTTTTTGAATAGAACTATACATTTGTGCTCTGGGCAACATTACGTCTAAACTAGTAACATATTAAATATAAATAGCGGATAATCGATAATTCCGCCATTTTTACCCAAAGTTTCCAAATGGGACTCAGGATATTTTTTCTTATACAGTATAATAAAATTCAAAATCAAGTTGCGATGGATTGGACATTCTATATATAACAGAGTATGCATAGGATTGATCAGAACACGCCGTGTCTGATGGGTTTGACAAGCATCCACACGCCACCTGTAGTACCTAAGCCTAGATTACAGGTCGAATGTCTGTAAATGGCTGAACTAGTGTGTCTGACATCTGACTAGATAAAATGGCTAGAACTTGACTCGATAGATGTTCCAACACGAATAAAAGGAACACAGATATTGGTGATATTATGTGATATGCTAAAGATGGAAGCTGTGCTTATAGTTCACCACGTAAGACCCATATAAAATGCTGACTATAAGAATTGATATTTTCTTAATTTCAATTATTGAATGTTTTTGAAGATGGTGTAAATTTTTTAAAAAGAAATTCACACTCAGTAGTCGGATTAACTTATTTTCATGTCAAATTTTTAGTAATGTTTTGGACAGCAGGGCTGTTTTCATAAATCACATTATCAAATACATGCAGCTCTCGCAAAACATGTCGACGTTACTTCTGAATGAAACTCTGGACGAAAACTCTTTGTCCATCAATAAGAAATGGCGCCTACATTCTCTATTATCGTGTTTTGCGTCATGCTCGTCAAGTATATGAACTGACATTTAGAGAAAAATGAAAAGAGAAAGATTACAAACTGTACTTCTACTAGTTAGAGATGCTATATTAAGACAAATATCGATGAAATAGTCTGGTATTTTTATTTCGTTGGTTAATTAAACGTCGGTGTTTAACACTGAATTCAATGTTGTTTTAAAGCGACAAGACAATGTAATAACAACGCATTTATAACAATATTATTTAGATAGTTGTTGCAGGTTTAGGATAATAGAAGGTTATTATGCATGAACGAGTACGCTTTCATTTGAGTGACATATAGATTACGTTCATATCAAGGACGGGATAATTAGTATTAAGGTGTTGAAGCTAATTGTATTTGTAGCACAAGTGTTAATAGAAGAAGGACAATAATACGGGATCGTTTGGAATAATAACATTTATAACGGAAAAGTCTAGTTTGCAAAAAACTGGCTATGAAATATAAAACCTATAAATTAATCACCATAATCACAAGATTTCGATGTTACTGGATTGTTGCCCTATATGATTTCCCAGGAGTCTGTTTTCGTATTATAGGATTCATACGAATATTCATTCAATTACTCAGTAGAGGTCAGTCACTTAGTTATTAAAGGAATTTTAAAGACGCTTGAGTGCGTTAAAATATAGTAAGAAATTCGTTTAGAATGCAATCGATATTTATTGCGCTAGTAAGATTCATTCAATTCTATTAGATTTTTGTATTTTACGTAGATTGTGCATTCAGAATGTTAGATAAAATTTATTTTAGTAACGGCCCTGTAAAAAAGAATTAGAATTGCGCTTTTCACTGAAAAAAAAAAAATAATCATTGCTACAGGTTATTGTTCATACTGTACGAGTGTAAAAAGATGTGTTTGAGAGTTTATATTATTCACTTTGAGCGATCTCAAGTACTTGCTTATAATTTTTGTTCTATGTTT
>NWSH02000525.1:5002214-5013886 GCA_002382865.2 Heliothis virescens | reverse complement strand
GACACGGGTAGGTTGTCCTGATGTCATCTGTACCTATTTAGCGGTAATTTTGTGCTAAGTGTATACCATTAACTGGTCTTAGGTACTTATCGTGCACGTATTCTTTAAATATAACTTTTATTATACAGTTAGCAGTAGCATATACCAACTATTAACTAACAAAAAGGTAGAAAATAAACAATTTCGCTGAAGCATATTAAGCTTATTCCTTAGAGGATGTTTGGTGAATGAATTTTGTTGAAACTAGTTTTCATGTTAACTGTTATCTATCCGGTGTAATAATACTTTGGTGGGTCAAGGTCGTACCTAATCTACACGAAACAACTACACATATTATGGGTATTGGGTATACTTAATATAACCATCAAATCATCGACCATCAAAGTAGTTCTGCCCACACATATTTTTAAACCAAATAATTTATTTCTCTGCAAACATGGGCTGTAAATTCATAGATGTTTCAATAAAATAACAGTTCTCCATATTATTTTGCCGTCAATGGGATATTTAAAAGCGTAAATATTTTGACAAACGCCAGAACATAAACACATTATCTGTAAAATACAGTTTTTTTCTTCAATACATTTTCATCCTTATCACAATGGAAGGTTAATGTTCAATTGCAAAAATTGTACAGATTTGGGTAGGTTGACCTGCTAGCGTCCGGACTTAAGGGTTGAATCCTCCCAACACATACCCCTGCACTCCCTACCTGACATTTTAAGCATGCTGGAATATAAGATTATCCAAAACATACAAACATACAAATCTTTCATACTTACATTAGGACAAGTGAGTCATGCGTGTCCGCCGACGCGTAACGATAGGCAATTGTTTGTATCCGCGGATATGATAATTTTTAAATACGCACTGCCTACAAAATTCCTGTTATTTCATGACTTCTGGTAAATTAATTTTTAAAGTATGCACATGATTTCATCATAATTATTTGGTACGTATTCAGCGTTCTGTATCATAAACTTACAACTTAGTATGTTCTTAGTATGTATGTACATAAATGGGCAATATATTCAATTATGATCAACATATTAGGTGACCAATTAAAAATGAACTACTACTAAGACATTCAAATATCCTAAAAATATCTAGTGTGGTTAATTGGATACACAAACCATTGCCGTAGTATGAATTATTTAAAAACATGTCAACATAACAAAGGATGTGGTTTTTCATGATTGAATGACCACAAACCTTCAATATTATCTACATTATAGATTTAAATAATAGGTGCAGTTTGTATTCTTTTAATAAGCGACTTGTCGGCAACATACTACCACGTTTAATTTTGTGTAGTTAGAACATACAAACAACCCACGACTATACTATCCTATTAAGTAAGTAACTAGTAGATACATACACCCAAGTCAAAAATATATAAGGTAATGTAGGTATGTATTTTAATGCAATAAGTAGAATAAATATTTGTACCAACAAAGCGTAATACCACAGGTTAGAATACATTGATCAGATTCCATTCAATTTCCTCTTGCCAATCTACATACACATTCATAGTCATAAAGTCAAAATACAGGTGAGGCTGTAAGGCTTCAAAAAGCTCCAGGGAATGAAAGATATGATCCTAGAACAGAAAGTACATATTGTATATTTACTTTTCTAGGAGCATATCTAGAGGGATGCGACCCCAAATAGGATTGGATACCGGCAGGTATGGTATACTCAATAATAACCACTGTGACAAACAGCGGGACTTCTTAGAGATGACGAAAAAACCACGTACCTATGACGAATACATCATACGATTTGTAGCACTTCGTCATTTTTCTTACGAGAAAAACCAATGGCACAGACGATAGCAGTTCTACCTACCCGAATCTGTAAAATTTTACCAATCGATCATTATCCTCCCACTTTTGTGATAAGGTTGAAAATCTATTGAAGAAATTTGACAGATTGAGGGGGGTAAATGTGCTAGCGTTTGTACCTTATCTGTTTCATACATAGAAACATCCATTCAAAATGTAGGTATCCTGAAAAAGTATTTCACTGACAAATTCTTGTTCTTCTTTTTAAGCCAAGTTTATAATGTTATCTTGGTATATTTATGTCCGACATCCAATATGACTGTTCTCAAACGTTTGCTGGGCGCACCCATTTAGATAAGATAGTGGCAACGAGACAATATGCTTTGTTTACAATTTCTTTTTTTTTTTTCATGTCGTTTAGAAATCGTGATAATAATGCTCACCTATGCAGTTCTAAAATAATCTAATATGATTTTTTTCCAACCAAAATATCTAAAAACTGGCCAAGTGCGAGTTGGACTCGCGCACGAAGGGTTCCGTTCCGTTTTTTGTTTTTGCTGTTATAGCGGCAACGAAAATACATCATTTGTGAAGATTTCAGCTTTCTAGCTATAACGGCTTATGAGATACAGCCCGGAGACAGACAGACAGACAACTTAATCTTAGTAATAGGGTTCCGTTTTACTCTTTGGGTACGGAACCCTAAAAAGGCACTCAAAAATAGCACAACCATTTTTGATTTATCGTGGGTTCTTACGAAGGTCGATCGAGTTAAATTTTAAAAGCTTTAAAAGTTCAATTTCGGCTAAAAGCCGAATCATTAGTCATGGGCCGTGCGAGATTTTAGGTTTAGCTTGATTCATTATTTATTTAGGTGCGCGCACCTATTTATATGAAGAGTTGTGGAATCAGTTTCTCTTAGAAATCGGATTAAATATGCCGTTAAATGAAAAACCGAATTGTATAATCTTTGACAGTATAAAAACAAAATATTCATAAGTATTTTAAGCAATAATGGGTACTGCTTTAAGCATTCCTGTATGCTATGCAACAAACAATTCTTGTTAATGATAGTGGCCACAAAAACACGCAGTTAGTTATCCTCCAAAAGAGATATCCGAAATATATTTACGTTTAGTAACTTTTTAAGTAATTATACGAAAGCATCACAGTTAAAAACGTTAATTTTAACAAAAACCTACACTGTTTGCTTATCATTTACAAGGCAGAGTGAAATATTTGACAAAGCAATTTAAATTCGTAAACAATTCAATTATCTCGGAACGATTAAGAAACCTTTTGGGTACCTATTTGAGATTGACTTAGATTGTCTGAGATAACGCTGAATTAAAACCCTTTAAATGGTCCTCCTGAAAATTTTATTTACCATCACAACTGTTTAACCTAAGCTATGGTAGACTAGTAGATAAGTCATATAAGTATCTTTTAAATGCTCATTAATCTACGACCTAATTTTTATGATTCATTCAAATTAGATACCACTATTGGTATTTGGTTAGCACTGTCCGGACTTTAGATATCGTAATTCCCAATTATCAGAATGAATTAAAAACGTTTTACAATAAACACAATTAAGAACATTGTTTGCTCACAGAATGACCACTTGTATTTATCATTAACCAAATTAACTTATCTTTTTTAAACAAGTTGGCAAATTATCTAGCTCCAAGTAATTTCTTACGGCATACAAAAGGCAACGATGTACCTACGTAACGGATTTTCTATTAAAAATCTCAATAACATCTAATATACGAATTCTTAATTGTCCATTTATTTTGTAGTTCATAATTTTCCAAATTAGATAAATACTACTCAATTATTCCTGTATTTTAATTGCTTCAACAAAACGGAGCAAACAAAACGCCACACAAAATTATCCGTATCAATATGGAGACATAGTTATCATAAGGGAACAAATATAACGACCACCAAAAAATGTTGTGATACCCTTAGATCTATCACCAAAAAAATTTACTTAACACCAAAAAAATAAAGCCTAAAATTGCAATAGTACTACCTATTTTAGTCACAACTTGACTTTAAATTGTATTCGAACACCAAATATAGTAAATGATCACCAAATCTTAGCGACCAAATTAATGCGCTATTTCTCCCTAAATAAACCACTGTGATTACCATAAAATGTAGGCTTATTACCAAATAAAGTATTATGATGCAATATTTAGTTATGTTTCCAGCTTTAATGACAGAAACGAATTGCTGTAAATCCGACTCCACGCAGTCTTGTCTGCCCTACCCCTAGAGTGCAATTCCAAATCGCGTAGGCGCGGAGGGGCGAGGCGGGCCGCGAGTTGAGGAGCAGGTGGTTGTAACACTCGCCGCCGTGGCTGAGGCTGGCCGGCACCGCCGGCCAGCAAGCCGAAGCTGCGGTGGTGAGTGTTAAACCTATCTGCGACGATAAACTCGCGTGAGACCGCCGGAGCTCCGCAGCGCCGGAGCCGTGACAGAAAACTTCCTGCTGCAAAAAACCTTTTACTCGTTATAACCGGAGAACGGCTGACGCTAGACGAAAAGTGATCAGATCGAAAAGTGTTTATTTTTCATCCCTCTACACGATAGAAACCAAAAAATAATGAAAATGTAAAAAAAAAGTCCTAAACTCCTTGCACACCCTTTGCTACACTCTGACCATATTTTGAAATAAAATTTATAACTGTGCGGAGCGCAGAGGAATTTATTAAAAATCAGAAGACATGCTGTTACCCGCGGTTCCACCCGCATCCCGAGGAAACTACTTCCCGCACTCGGATAAAAAGTAGCCTATGTTCATTCTCAGGGTCATATCTAGATCCATACCAAATTTCATCTCAATCGGTTCAGCCGTTTTCCCGTGAAAGCGTAATACGAACGGAGACTACGGCTTCGACGGACGCGTTCGGGTAATCTAAGTACTTTAGTTGGATAGCAAGTGTTATTTTTTGCGTGTCATTTTATATTAAAATGGCGTTCATAATTTGGTATTCATTAACTAGTTTTGGGTTAACAATAATTTTCTTGGAGTTATTTTGCTTAAATAGGCTACTGAAATGTTATTTTTTTGCATATCATTGTATATTAAAATGTCGGTAATAATTTGGTGTTCATTAACTATTTTTGGGTTAAAAATGATTTTCTTGGAGATATTTTACTTAAATAGGACAGTGAGATGTTAAAACTTTGGTGATCATTTTACTTTAAAATGGGGGTACTAGTTTTGGTGATCATTTACTATTTTTGTCTGTTAAAAGTTACTATATTTGGTGGTCCGTTAAACATAAGCCTTATCATAATGCTGATGACATTACTAACGTTCGTCTATTGATCAAATAGGTAGTTAACAGTGAGATCCCTATTGTTTTATGCCACCACGCTTACACACTAGACTGACGAATAGATCATCTTTCGTACAAGGAGTGTCAAAAATGCTTCACCAAATTAACTCCGTAGATAAATGGTGATTAATATTCATCTGAGGATAGGTACTTAGTGCTATACTTTACAAGTTATTTGCATTTTGTGGTTTGAATAATAGATAGAGAATCTTAAACTAACCAAAAGTAGTCATACTTTACCTATGTCGCTTGCGAAAATTGCGTGTAGGAAAAAATATTAATCGGGGAGATGTGTGTAGAGATAGCACATGAAGTTACCACAATCTGTCAAATTTCTTCAATAGATTTTCAACCTTATCACAATAGGGGAGGGTTAATGATCGATTGGTAAAATTTTACAATTTTGGGTCGGATTTGACTTGATTTGACTTTAATACGAGTAGGTAACAATATATGGCGCTTAAGTCATACATGATCGTATGAAAAATTATTTTCCTAAAAGGGTATATCTTATTTTACATAGGATTGCTAACTGCTACATTTTATTTGAATAAAACTTAGCAGATCAGATAATATAAACCAGACGCTGAGAATAGACAGATAGCGCACCTAATCAAGATTTTAAACAGGCTGAACAGGCTGAAGAAGTGTATACTCTGGTATGTAATTTTCCTTTTTATATATATTTTCCATTGAAATACTTACCAGTAAATTCTTGGGAAATCGTCATATTATCTACCCTTAGGTACAATGTTACTTATTGTTTAATAGGTTATCTATACTTAATAATATAAAGCTGAAGAGTTTTTTTCTTGTTTGTTTGAATAACTAGATACTCCGGAACTATGTACTGGTCCGATTTGAAAAAATATTTCAGTGTTAGATAGCCCATTTATCGTAGAAGGCTAAGCTAGGTACATATAGTTAGTTTTATAATAAGGTACGCAAAGTAGTTCCCACGCAACGCGAGTAAAACCGCTGGTGGAAGCTAGTAAAATTATAAAGTATAACAGAATAATTCATTCTTAGTTTACGGATGTACTGCAACAGGAACTGTTCACTGTCAGGGTCGTAGATATCGTTATCTATGTGTCTTTTAGGTATCATATGATGCTGCAGGTACAAAGTGGACGAACTTCATTATTTTCATGATAATCGTGTTAAGTACTTTTGATGATGGATATATGAGACAATGACTCCCTAAAATGTTTAACAAAGCTACACCAGTTAATTATTTACTTAACTTTATAATTTGTAAGTTCTGCAGAAGGTTATTCTTGTGTTTTTAATGCGTAAAGACTAATATTTCAGAGATGCTACGTTAAATAGCGACATCCATAAAAACATCCTGTATTGCCTCTTAGCACTTGACCATTGAAACGCCTTCACAATCGGAAATAAACAACAATTGAATGACGTGTTTATCAATTACTTACGTATTTTGCAAAGTTTATTTTTATAGTATTTCCTCCTTAAGTTCACAATGGACCCAGTGAATCATGGTATGATAAGGTGTCTCATTTGCTCAATGGATTACCGGCCACTCATGTTTTCAATGGAATCTTTGCAACCAAAATTTGAACTTTTGTTGTGAGCATTAATAATTTTATGTTTATGTTATTTTTTATATAGGTAAGTATGACCATATCTGCTACTAGGTACGTAGAGTTTCTAGTTCCGAGTGGTAAATAAATCGGTGAATTTTTCCCAATATAAGACTCTTTGCTATGCACACATCAATTTCTAAACTTAATATGGGTTCAATCTAAGTTCAAAAGAAACCTCTATTGAACAGTACAAATACAATAAACGCTTTGGGTAAGTTTTCAATCAGTATCAGACATCTGATATTTAAATATCAATGAATACATTACTTGATTTATATGGTAGGTAGTAATTGCTTTTCATGAAACAAGAAGATATAGGTACATGTAGTCTAAGGTACCTAATATTAAAAAAAAGCGGAAATGATCTATACTTCTTCCTTTTCAGGTTACCTACAATCACACTATCTAATGCCTGCTTTCCTTTATAAGTTTACTAACAAAGGTAAGTGTTCTGAAGGATTTCTTAGCAACTTAATAAATTATAGTAATGTTATTTACGTACTTATTTCATTGCTATTATGAGTAAGTACCTACGTATGTGATGAATAACAAACAGTTATAGCGATGAGTATTACCTGTTGAATGTAAAGCTCTTCGCCGGCTGCGGCCGAGTCCACCAAGTAGCTGTCAACGCAGGGTCGCTGGTACAGGTAGAAGAAGTGCTGATACGCCTGCACGCTCGACAACACCTTCCCGTTATACAAAGGTGGATTGAAAGGGTTTATCTCACTCGCGTCAGTCTCGGCACACTGTCCCTGCACAAACGCACTGCCGCGACTACAGCATCGGTGCAAACACTTCCTTCCAATACACGGACACCCTAACACGAGGGCCGTCCCGTTCTCGTCGAGCTCATACCACGTACCAGACGTGTACTCCGTCCCTTCGAATATAATCGAAGAGTTCTCGTACTTCACTCCGTCAGTAATGTCCACGCTCTGCACCCTGGAGCAGGGAGTACACTCGATACTCACTAACACCAGCGTGCAGGTCACCGCTAACAATACAGTCTTCATTTTTAGCAACACACGAAT
Organism: Heliothis virescens; assembly: GCA_002382865.2. Taxonomy (NCBI): domain Eukaryota; kingdom Metazoa; phylum Arthropoda; class Insecta; order Lepidoptera; family Noctuidae; genus Heliothis; species Heliothis virescens. The sequence goes on along the minus strand of NWSH02000525.1, from coordinate 5,006,108 downwards.
ATAGTCACAGAAACTTTGTCACTTTACATCTAAAGTTCCATGCACGCGCTCATACTCGTTTCAGGAAAGTAACAAAATTGGCAAATCTCGCGAAAATGAGTATCATAAACGAATCAAATCGGTACTGAAGGCGTTATTATCACTACTGGAGTGTTCATTATCTGAGTACTAGTGAGCTAATTTGATGTATCATTTTTATTATGATAAGAGATAAGCGTATGTTCGCGCGTCGTGCGGTGGAGGGGAGGCGTGCTGTAGTCGCGCCGTGTGCGTCCCGACTGGCCCTCGGGCGCCGCCGGCCGCCGCAGTCTGGAGCCCGTGGAGCCGTGAGCCCTGACGCGCATCTCCACCGAGGTACCTACGTGGTACCGTCACCACATTATCAGTGCACGACGCTCATTTGTTTACCTACATGATAACACATTTCATTGTGTATGCAGTCAATGAGATTGACGCGATCCACGGTGTAATTCAGTTCCCTTTCAGTATGAAAACAATATGAAAAAAATATGCCAAATGAGCCCTTTCCAACAGATCAAGTTGGAAATCAAGATCGTTCCTCAGCTGTAATAATGAAATAAACGCACAGAAATTAACATCCAAATAATACTATTTAGAAACAGGATTTTTTTTTAATAAACTACAATAGCCATGTACAAATAGAGCATGTTCCTACTTGACTTTATCTCAAGTTCAAATCAAGTATCGTAATTAAACGTTATCAGAACCAGATTATCGTCATAATTTCACTTTCGAACGGTCCTTCACCAAATGCGACGTAGCAAAGTCGTAGCAAAAGCGTAGCTAGGGCGGACTGCATGCATCTGTCGGACGTAGCGAATCGTAGCAAAATATCGAGGTGGATAGTGATATATAAACCTTAGGTAGCGAAAATATTAAAATAGCTTTGTTACAAAATAATGCTTTAGTTAGAAATTATCGTAAGGCCTGACTTGTCTGACACTGAAATTTTGTAAGCACGTAATGACCTTTTTAAAAGTACCTATTATGGCTTATTAGACCTTATTACGCTAAAATAACTCCTAGGCAACTGTGTATCAAAGGTCAATAAGAATATTAAAAAAAAACCGGCCAAGTACGAGTTGGACTCGCGCACGAAAGGTTCCGTACTATGAAATCCTTATCTATGAAAAATGAACGTATCTATTACCTACAACTAGCCAAAATACAAAAATGTTTCGGCAACAAAAAAACTTTGTTTTTCATACAAATATATGAATAACAAATTCATATTTTTGTATGAAAAACAAAGTTTTTTTATGTTTATGGTTATAGCGGAAACGGAAACACATCATTTGTGAGCTTGTAGCTTTCTAGCTATCACGGTTTATGAGATAGAGCTTAGACACAGACAGACAGGCTGACAACGGAAGCTTAGTAATAGGGTCCCGTTTTACCCTTTGGGTACGGAACTCTAAAAACGTGGGTAAACATGGATCTCAAACTTCCAACTATGCCTCATTTTTTTAAACACAAGCATATCGATCGAGAATTACCGATCAATATCGGTAAAACTATAAACATTCAATTTTTGTACTTGGTTTTAAATTTGGTAGTGACATCTAGCTTAATAACGAGATACTACACGGATAAAAGCAGGAGGTACTGCTGTGTATATTTTTTATAAAAGCGACATCTATCCAATCATGTGAAAGGTATCGTCATCACAGATTACTCATTGCAGTTTTGCGATTTGGATAAATACTTTTATTATTTCTCGTCATAATAACACTAATTTAACATTTCCTCCGTGCAAATGGTATCATAACTGTTTTGTTAAAATATTACACCTCTTATTGTTTACAGTACCTACTCGAAGCAATTTAATGTTAGTGTGCCATTAATAAAACAGATGGCTCTGTTTTAATAATATTCTTGACTTGTAAAAAACCNCAAATGGTATCATAACTGTTTTGTTAAAATGTTACACCTCTTATTGTTTACAGTACCTACTCGAAGCAATTTAATGTTAGTGTGCCATTAATAAAACAGATGGCTCTGTTTTAATAATATTCTTGACTTGTAAAAAACCTATGTGAATAATCTATGGTAGAGATTATGATTATGTATAAAGATTTTGTTTATGAAAGTCTAAAGATTTTGAGTAAATATATTATTTTTAGCAATTCAATGTTTTTTTATTTAAAGAAACGAAAGGTTTTACGCTACCACCGCTATTTATTTAGGCGTCAAAGACAAATCTACACACAATACTACATAGCGTAACGTATCTACGTAATAGTATATGCAAAAAAATATTGCACAGTAATTATAAATAACAACCAATTTAAAAAAAACGGAGGACTTCTTTGATTAATCTATTGGATTGTGTAAAAGAGGCTATAACAGAAAAACCGTAGTAACTCTCCATAATTAAAAATCGTAATGTTTTGTCTATGGCGGGTTTTCCCCTAAAAATCTGTAATAGACACGTGCATGAACATTTTACAGAGAATTTGGTTCCGTTCATTGATTTATCTATTCTAATAATATAAAGCTGGGTCACTTTTTTTATATTTTTAAATGTTTTGTTTATTTTTTTTTATGAAATATTTAAAAATGTAATAATTATATGTATGTTCAATAAATGAAAGAAAAATAAAGCTGAAGAGTTTGTTTGTTTGAACGCGCTTATCTCAGGAACTACTGGTCCGATTTGAAAAATTCTAGTGTACGCCAATAATGATATTATTACTTACAAATGTTAGGTAGGTACCTGTTCATTTTATTACGAACGTTACTTAGGTATTAGTATGTACCCATATAAGGCGTTCTAAAACACCTTTACCAATCTATAACACTTTCAGTGTTTTGTGAAGTCGTTTTATTTTTGTAAAAAGGTTTTTTATTTTATGCTTTTCAGTTTTTCGGTCTAAAACTATAATATTTTTAATACCCACAGTGACAGTCGTAACCCTTATTTGTGGAAAGTTCCTATTAATATCTATAAATAAATAAGTCTATATACAAGGTAGCTGCTATCAACCGTTAGAGAGTTCCCTAAACTGCACTTTGCCGTCACATTGCTGTTTACCGATGTAAAGTTCCCTTGATTTTCTGTCGTCTCCATCATCATATATCATCAATATAGAATATCAAGTTTTCAACTGAGGAATGCCTATGAAATTTGAAGAGTTCTCTCGATTTCTCCAGGATCCCATCATCAGATCCTGGTCTCCTTACCGTGGGACCACCTATACCGTTTCAAACAACAAAAAAAATTAATTTCGGTCCAGCCATCTTTGAGTAATCAATGAAAATAAATAAAAATATCAGGTTGCAATAGTAAAGAAATTTGGGACACTATTTGACCATTTTGTGATACTTATAATAAAGTTCAGAAGCTATTATGCGCTGTGTGTTGCTGTATTCTTTGATAATAACAGCAACTGTGCANATACCGTTTCAAACAACAAAAAAAATTAATTTCGGTCCAGCCATCTTTGAGTAATCAATGAAAATAAATAAAAATATCAGGTTGCAATAGTAAAGAAATTTGGGACACTATTTGACCATTTTGTGATACTTATAATAAAGTTCAGAAGCTATTATGCGCTGTGTGTTGCTGTATTCTTTGATAATAACAGCAACTGTGCATGAAGGGCGCTTTGTAATACATAATGCGACGTGGTGCGGCAATAGCTACTTCCTACATGATGTTCTATTGCAAATAAACCAATTTAAAGTGATATACACTTTTTACTGTATGAAAAAAATGATTATTTTCAATAAGTTATCTTTACTAATGTGATCTATAAACACAATACTATCTCCCATTGAAACCCTGGCAGATATTTTAAGAGCACTTTATATATCAGTATAAATAAAAGAGTACCCATAGCAGAATAACTAAACTACTACTTTTTGGTTCAT
>NWSH02000525.1:4981997-4994665 GCA_002382865.2 Heliothis virescens | reverse complement strand
CACTTAGCAGTAGGTACGATGCAAGCTTAATAGATAGATTATATCAACCTTTGGACTTTGTCGGCGTAAAATAATGTTTAACATAGGTTACGGTGCGCCTCTTGTGTTTATCTTGCTTTCAGTCATTGTGTCGTATTATTTTATGATGAGTCCGTCAGGTGGGTCATAGTAAAACGAAAAGTACTGATTCTTTTTTCTATTTTATTGCTTTATTTATTTATCCAGACATTTCATTTAGTTTAAGTATCACTTCTAAATTTATATATTATTGTTTTTAATTTCCACTGTCACAGCAACTTATCATGTTGGTGGATGTATGTATCAGTAGTCTCAAAGTTTTTTTTAAACAATGTTTTGTTATTTTACAGTAGATGAAATGGCAAACAATGGTCTATTATTCATTTCAAAGGCTGCTAAAGCTCATTTAGTATGTGAACGGGCTACAAAATTTGTGAGAAGAGTTTTGTATGTGAAAATTAAAGACAACTCCGAGAATGCATTGCCAGTGCTCAGCAAGCAGATTGAAAGTGTTTATTCTAAAGTAAGAAAGCATATTTTATTTAATTATTATTGGAGGTTCAAAATGGTGTTGTTTTGCAGTCACATTTGAATAAATGCTTTTTAGGTTGAGTTAAACTTCTTCATTTGAAGTCGGATTTCAGGCCAACAGAGCAATCCAAAAAAAGTACCAAAAATATTTTTGTGAAAAGGTTGTATCAAATTATTTTGAAATTGGAATATTTTTTTCTTTTTCTCTTACAGGCATCGGCACAATATGGTCACTTGGACATAAGACTGATGTTGAAGCCGAGTGGCACAATAAAAGATATAAAAACGAATTTCCCGATAGACATGATCCTGTACGACAGTGATTTAGCCAAAGATATTGATCAGCTAAAGAGTTCCGTAGCTACCGTAAAGACTGGATGCAAATTACAAAGTATTGGTAAGATTTTTTTTATGACTGAGTATGTAAAAATCTGTTAAACATTTTGTATTAGTCATGGCAGGTATGTAAAAATAAGATATTATATTGTAAAGTTAAATTACTATGTGATTATTAAAATGGTCTAGTCATTCTGTATAATTATCAGGTCAGATTATACCTACTTTCAATAGAAACAGTGACTCTATAAAATAACTATTAAAAAACATATTTTTTACTGCATCATGCATTTATCAGAGAAAAGATAAGATTATTTAAATGCAAATCATGTTATACTATTATTACTTCACACTCCAATTGGCGAAAATGGTTTTCTTTGAACAGAGATAAGATTGTGTTTTATGTAAAGTCTACAAAAAAGTTTGGTATGCACATAGTATTAACATTTTTATAACACAACAGTCAGTTTTTACTATTAATGCGACAAAACCCATTACATATCTTGAAAGCAGTTGCTATTCAAGTATAGATTCTTTGTTGGTTTATGGCAAACTAGCTTCTGCCAGCGGCTTCGCCCGCTTCCCGAGGGAACTATTTCCCGTACCCGGATATAAAGCCTATGTTGTTCCTCAGGGTCTATTCTATCTCTGCACCAAATTTCATCAAAATCGGCTCACTGGTTTAGGCGTGAAAGCGTAACAGACAGACAGAGTTACTTTCGCATTTATAATATTAGTAGGGATTACATTAAGAATAACTCATTATAGAATTCCATAGACATGGGTCACTATCAACTGTATACATATTTTTCTTTCAGACTGCCAAGAATTAAGCCCCGATAGTAAGCTAGAGACCATACAGACGTATGAGAATGTAGCTCTGGGTGGAACATTTGACCGCTTGCACAACGGACACAAGATCCTGTTGTCACAAGCAGCGTTACGAGCCACCAAGCTTGTCACGGTGGGAGTCACTGATGTTAATATGATTCAGTGTAAGAACTACATTTTAGTTTAGTTTCACTTCTTTGTAAACTAGGATGGACTGTTGAAAGCTTTCACATAAACTATATTTCTTCTATAAAATAATAAATCAACAACATTACGGTAGAAATCACTGATGTATGCAGACATCTAGCTCATTATGTCAAAATAGTCATATTCATCATTAATACTCTTGCAAAGCAGGCAGCATTTTATATTTGAGCACAAACCAAAGAACTTGCGTTTATTATATTAGAAGCATATTGGCTTGATAATTACACTGTATATGCACCTCATTTATATGTATATTCTTTGCTTAATACATACTACAAAATGTACTTATAAAGTTGCCATTCTTGATTGTTTTTTTCTTTTTCAGCCAAAACTTTACACGAGTTGATACAACCCGTAGAAGTAAGAATACAAGAAGTACTAAACTTCCTAAATGATATTAACCCAGATTTGGAATACAACGTGTTTCCCCTGAAAGATTTATATGGACCAACTAAGGATGATCCTAAGTACCAGGTATTTTTATTCACATTCATCAAAGTTTTGTACCATTGGCAGTCAATTGATGAGAGTACTACTAAGGAGTGTGCAAGACCGAAACGCCATCTGATTTCGATCGGATTTCGCAATTCAAACATCGGTCTCTATTGTCTATGGTTGCTTTCATATACCCCCCCCCCCCACATAGTAGAGGCAACTCAGTTTCACATACTTGTTAAACAAATATCAGCACTCATATACCTATAATTTTGGTCGATAATATGATCATCAGAAATACCCCAGCAGAGTCAATCACTGATCTACATGGTTATTATTATTCCAGTTGATAGTTGTGAGTGAAGAAACACTACGAGGCGCGACGAAGATCAACGAGAAGCGAGTGGAGAATGGCCTACAGCCTATGGACGTGCACGTCATCGCTCTAGCACAGGATGTGCACGCGCAGCCCTCACAGGAGGAAGAGAACAAGATTAGCTCTAGTAACCAGAGGATAAGGCTACTTGGCACTTTTATAAGACAACCTAAGGTAAGATAGGAATAAATTTTAATTAATTTTATAAGCTAGTAATGATTTACACTAGCATGAACACTATGAACAGGTAGGCCGTATATTAATCTGTTATGCATTTTTTTTGTTGGCGAGTTGAAATTTCTCCAACTTTATAAGCGGTCACTGTGTTTGCTAAGTAAACTTGATAATGTTTTTTAAAAAACATTTTTTAATACCAATAATAAATATATTTATTTAATTAATTTTATGACCATTTACGTGTCTCGTTTTCAGCATAACCCAAATATTCCTGAGTGGCCATATGTCATCGGATTGGCGGGAGGTATTGGCAGTGGAAAGAGCAACATTGCAGAAAAGTTAAAGTGAGTATTTTGTAACAAATAATAGTCATCGGCCACATTGATGAGCATATTTGAGTACGATTCATTCAGTGCCTGTAATAATATCTGAGTAAATGCCTTAAATCCTTTTATATCAGGTCTAGCCATGTTCCGCGTTTTCACCCGCTTCCAGAGGATGCACTCGGATAAAATACAGCCTATGCCACCCGGGGATTTTTCCTTTTCCAATCGGTTTGTTTTAGGAACCTTTTGGGAGAAAGAAACAAAAAAAAAAGCCCTTTCTATATTAAGAGTTTAGATGGAAAGTAGACACCTAATTTAGCATTGTTATTTCTCCGACAGGGCGAAAGGTGCGGCGTTTATAAACTGCGACCTAATCGCTCACGAGCTGTACAAGCCAGGCCTGCCACTCAACCGCACCATATCCGAGAACTTTGGACAACAAGTTATTACCGAAGCCGGTGAAGTAGACAGGAAGAAGCTGGGGCAAATCGTCTTCAGTGACAGTGTATGTAATCTTTGTAACTTTGATTAAATATGGCCGTCGAAACTGGTGTTGCCAGACTTCCCACTTTTTATTCCACAGCAAACTTTCTAAATCTTCGAAGTTTAGTATTTTTTGTTTTATTATTTGAAAAAGAATGTGGCAACACTCGTATTGTTTTTTTTTTGTGGCAACACGGTAGTTTAAATCATTTAATGTTGCCTTTCTCCAAATCTGTTCGCTTTGACTTCAGGCAACAGCCCAAATAGAGTTTGATTATTATATTTTTTCTCCATAATATTGAACAGGAGCAACTAAACAAGCTGAACCAGTTAGTATGGCCGGCGGTGAGAGAAGAGGCTCAGCGTCGTATCCGCGCGTTAGGCGAGCTCGGTCACCGCGTCGTGGTGATGGAAGCCGCGGTGATGGTCCGAGCTGAGTGGTACAAGTACTGCCACCAGCTGTGGGCAGTCATCGTGCCCAGGGATGAGGTGAGAACATGTTGTTTTTATAATCCTAGGAGCCGTAATAAGAGGGCTTTCATGGGACTAAGTAGTAACGAAAAAGAGGCCATTTCTGGATTAGTTAAAGGACATGGTGCTTTAGCTCTAAAATATCCCACATTTCGCTCACTAAACCTCTTGCCTAGCGCGGTGAGTATGGGCAATCCACCCAGCTTCTAAGAGACCTTAATCCAGCAGTGGATACAATTTGCTTAGCCTAGCCTTTTCCCAATTATGTAGAGGTCAGTCGTCTCCTCTGTTCTTCAAGAGACGATTGCATATCTGACCTTTAGAACCCCGACTTAAAAAATGTGGTAAAAATCGGTTTAAATAATGAAAATGGCAACAATAAGTTTTTTTTAAATTAATCTTTTCAGGCAATAAAAAGGATACAAGCCCGCGACCACCTATCAGCCGAAGACGCTGCCAAGAGGGTAGGCTCACAAGTGTCAAACGAAGATCAAGTGGCTCACGCGCATGTCGTGTTCAGCCCGCAATGGAGCTACCAGCACACGCAAGGACAAGTCGACCGCGCTTGGAAACTTCTAGAAGAACTGCTAGCCAGTAGGAAGTAGAATATTCGAGGCTTGTACTCGTATGTATATTATGACTAAACGTGATACGTATGTATATTAGGATTAATTTTTTTCCCAATTAAATGTTATCCATGAAAAGATAAGAAGATCGCAATAGTCCGAAAAGTGAGTTGCAACTTTAAACGTGGTCCTTCATAATAATATTATGAAAAGTTATCTGCCACTGATATTTTATACTAATAAATACAACAATAGCAAAATAAAATGATAGTTCAAACGGTTTGCATTTTAAATCTAGACACACGGCAGCGTGTCAAGCCAAGTTCAATCAAAGAACTGGCTGGCCAGCGCCAAGTGTACGCGATAGATAATTATGAACCAATAAGTAATGTGTTGCTCAAAAGAGCACCATCGGCAGTAGTTCGTTTTCGTATTTTTGGTACATGACCTTTTGCTACTATATCAGAGTGATATTCAGACAGATGTTTGCAAAAACAAAACCGTGCCATAGCTTGGCTTTTGCGAAATATAAATAATAATATTAGCTTTGACATTAGATAATTAAAGTAAATCCTGTATGTGTAGAAAAANCACAAAGCAACCTGGAGTTGGTGATTGATACACCTGTGCATCGGAGAGCACGTTAATGCCGGTCCTGCGCCTGATCTCTCTCCGGTCGTGTCGGATTGCTGTCCCATAGGGTTATGAGAGTGAGGAAATAGGGAGTGCACCTGTGTCTGCGCAAATGTTTGTGCACTATAATATGTCATGGGCAGCTGGCTGATCTCCTTATATGAGAACAGCTGCCGTGGCCGGAAATCGGCTAGGACGCCATCATCAATGTCATGCGCGGCTGGCTGATTTCATTATACGAGAACAGCCGCCGTGGCCGGCAATCGGCTAGGACGCCATCACATCACCAAAAAGAGCACGAAAAGAAAGATGATTGAAAGATTATTTAAAGAAAGAAGAAGTGGCTTTAGAGAGACCAAATTGCGACGAATTTGTTGAAGAAATACCTACTCTAGTCAGCATTACTTTCTTTAGGTTCAATAATATTTTGATTTTTTTAATAAAATTTAATGTTTTGGTTTTCAGATTCCAGAACATGACATCACGCTAGCACCAAAGAATTCTCATGAACACACGGACGCATCACATTACAAAATCGCTAGTCAATTTCATTGAAAATTATAATCACGATATAGTAACCGCTCTAGATGTGTTATTAATAAGATTTAGGTTTAAATAATAATTACTTATGTAATATTTCTTTATAGTAAAAAGTCATGTTTGCTACGAGCATTTATTTTTGGTAAGTTATTATATGTAGGTATGAATATTATTGTAAAATTCAATGTCATTCGGGTTAAATTACCTCCGCGACTCCACCTATCTAGATAAATATTAAATTATATCTTAATCCACTTTGAATAAAATGTCTGTTATTTACTTATAGGCTTAATAAGCTTTTTTGAATAAGAAATACGTAGTTATTAAGATTTCCAAATCAAGCCATAGCCAAGCCTACTCAATGTCAATTGCTTATTTGACGAATTAAGTATTATGAGCCTTAAAATTCATCGGTTTTGAGCCAGTTTTTAATGTCGGAGCGAAGTTCGCTCGGATTTATAAAAGGAAATCGAATGAGGTACCCACCTACATAAGTACGATAAGCTTTGCTAGGTTATAAGAAGCATGCCTTTGTTATTCTAATAGCTATGAAGTACAGTACAAATGTTAGTTATCTACAATTTATAAAGGAAAAAGGAGTTTTTTTTTCGTTTGTTTGTGATTTTACGGTTCCGTAACTACTGAACCGATTTGTAAAGTTCTTGTAGGGATGCTGCGTAATCCCCGAGTAACTCAGACTGTATTTTTTAAAGGTACGGGAAGTAGTTCCCATGGATTGCGGGTGAAACCGAGTGGAATAGGTATAATAGGTAATATACAAATTAAATAGGGTACTGAAAATGCAGCGAAATGGTTCCAGTAAAGGATGGTACGGCAGTTTTCTTTGCGCTCGACTTGGCGACGGCTCTGCCGTGCCCGCAAATGCACTGTTATTAGTGTTAGTAACGATGTGTGACGATTTGTTATGCACGTGTAGGTAAATCTGTTACTTTGCGAAATAAATGTTTGATATAGGAATTGATTCATGTGTTTCATTTTAATTGATACCTTATTGTTCCGGACCTTTACATTGCGCTGGCCCACAAGATCGCACCAGCATACGTCGTGCTACACCTGCCCCACTTACGCTGAGCCCTCGATTATATCGACCCCGGACTCTCGCTTACCCACGCTGGTCGCATCACACAACCGCACGCACATTACCTAAGTTTTTTAAACCACCGAGACCACCAGTCTGACACTCGTTCGCATCTTCCTACATCTATAACTACCCAGTTGATTCATTAAAAATAATGGGCCATTTATTTTAGTTCTTTGGTGGGTATGTGTATTCCAGGAGTTGTATAGCACACTAGCTTATGTACTCGCGGTTTGCGTTTAATATAAGATAAGCAAACGCTGTAAAGTTAACTGACAATAAAAATCCCCACAGACTTCGTCAGGCACATTATTACGAAGCTGTTGCTTTATTTTAGAAGCGTATCCAATTAGTACCATAGAGACGAACGATCACTGTTGTCATGTCAATGTCATCTGATTCTGACATTGACAATATAACCTTGTTTTTATTTTGTGCGAAAGCCAAATCCAAAAGAAAACGTTTTATTTTATGTTTTATTTTTAAGCCAAACCTATTTTATTTTGATTAGGTAATATAATAAGTATACAATTACTATCATGTTTCATATTAACCATTCAAAACAGTTAAATCATAATATTATTGTTGGGAACTCAGAGTATTAGTAACAAGTTAAAAGTTTTTAAAGTAAGAATAATTTGCATTGCTAATTTGCAGTTATTTACTCAATAGTATAGTTCAGTAACTGATTAGATTTTTATGAGTTAATTATCACTTAGCAGTAGGTACGATGCAAGCTTAATAGATAGATTATATCAACCTTTGGACTTTGTCGGCGTAAAATAATGTTTAACATAGGTTACGGTGCGCCTCTTGTGTTTCTCTTGCTTTCAGTCATTGTGTCGTATTATTTTATGATGAGTCCGTCAGGTGGGTCATAGTAAAACGAAAAGTACTGATTCTTTTTCTATTTTATTGCTTTATTTATTTATCCAGACATTTCATTTAGTTTAAGTATCACTTCTAAATTTTAGATTATTGTTTTTAATTTCCACTGTCACAGCAACTTATCTTGTTGGTGGATGTATGTATAAGTAGTCTCAAGTTTTATTTAACAATAATTTGTTATTTTACAGTAGATGAAATGGCAAACAATGGTCTATTATTCATTTCGAAGGCTGCTAAAGCTCATTTAGTATGTGAACGGGCTACAAAATTTGTGAGAAGAGTTTTGTATGTGAAAATTAAAGACAACTCAGAAAATGCACTGCCAGTGCTCAGCAAGCAGATTGAAAGTGTTTATTCTAAAGTAAGAAACTTACACCTATTGTTAGTTAAATGTATGATCAAAAAGTGCTGGTTTATAGCCAATGTTTGAGATAAACTTTCTTGATTTTAATTAGAGTATGAACAGAGCAATCTAAAAATATTTTTGTAGCAAATTATTTTGAAATTGGAACCTTTTTTCTTTTTCTCTTACAGGCATCGGCACAATATGGTCACTTGGACATAAGACTGATGTTGAAGCCGAGTGGCACAATAAAAGATATAAAAACGAATTTCCCAATAGACATGATACTGTACGACAGTGATTTAGCCAAAGATATTGATCAGCTAAAGAGTTCTGTAGCTACCATAAAGACTGGATGCAAATTACAAAGTATTGGTAAGATTTTTTTTAAGACTGAGTATGTAAAAATCTGTTTAACATTTTTGTATTAGTCATGGCAGGTATGTAAAAATAAGATATTATATTATAAAGTTAAATTACTATGTGGTTATTAAAATGTTTTTGTCATTCTGTATAATTATCAGGTCAGATTATACCTACTTTCAATAGCAACAGTGGCTCTTTATAAAATAAACCATTAAAAACATATTTTTTACTGCATCATGCATTTATCAGAGAAATGATAAGATTATTTAAATGCAAATCATGTTATACTGTTATTACTTCACACTCATCTTCATCTCAACAGAGATAAGATTGTGTTTTATGTAAAGTCTACAAAGAGTTTGGTATGCACATAGTATTAACATTTTTATAACACAACATTCAGTTTTTGCTATTAATGTGACAAAACCCATTACATATCTTGAAAGCAGTTGCTATTCAAGTATAGATTCTTTGTTCACTTGGTTTATGGGAAACTAGCTTCTGCCAGCGGCTTCGCCCGCTTCCCGAGGGAACTATTTCCCGTACCCGGATAAAAAGCCTATGTTGTTCCTCAGGGTCTATTCTATCTCTGTACCAAATTTCATCAAAATCGGCTCACTGGTTTAGGCGTGAAAGCGTTACAGACAGACAGAGTTACTTTCGCATTTATAATATTAGTAGGGATTACATTAAGAATAACTCTGTAACTACTACAGATTCTGTCCGATTCCAATAAAAATTCCATAGTCATGGGTCACTATCAACTGTATACATATTTTTCTTTCAGACTGCCAAGAATTGAGCCCCGATAGTAAGCTGGAGACCATACAGACTTATGAGAATGTAGCTTTGGGTGGAACATTTGACCGCTTACACAACGGACACAAGATCCTGTTGTCACAAGCAGCGTTACGAGCCACCAAGCTTGTCACGGTGGGAGTCACTGATGTTAATATGATTCAGTGTAAGAACTACATTTTAGTTTAGTTTCACTTCTTTGTAAATAACTAGGATGGACTGTTGAAAGCTTTCACACAAACTCTATAAAAATAACATAAATCAACAATATTACGGTAGAAATCACTGATGTAAGCAGACATCTAGCTCATTATGTCAAAATTATCATATTCATCAATAATACTCTTGTAAAGCAGGCAGCATTTTATATTTGGAGCACAAACCAAAGAACTTGCGTTTATTATATTAGAAGCTTGATAAGTATTACACTGTGTATATGCACCTCATTTATATATTCTTTGCTTAAACATACAACAAAATGTAGTTATAAAGTTGCTGTTCTTGATTGTTTTTTTCTTTTTCAGCCAAAACTTTACACGAGTTGATACAACCCGTAGAAGTAAGAATACAAGAAGTACTAAACTTTCTAAATGATATCAACCCAGATTTGGAGTATAATGTGTTTCCATTGAAAGATTTATATGGACCAACTAAGGATGATCCTAAGTACCAGGTATTTTTATTTATATTCATCAAAGTTTTGTACACACGACAGCACATCAAGTTACCACAATCTGTCAAATTTCTGCAATAGATTTTCAACCTTATCATAATGGAGGTAGGTTATTGTTCGCTTGGTAAAATTTGACAGATTCGTATCGTATTCGTACGTTGACCTGCTGTCGTCTGTACCATCGGCAGTCAATTGATGAGAGTACTACTATGGAGTGTGCAACACCGAAACGCCATCTGGATTTCGCAATTCAAACCTTGGTCTCTATTGTCTATGGTTGCTTTCATATACCCCCACCACATAGTAGAGGCAATTCAGTTTCACATATTTGTTAAACAAATATCAGCACTCATATACCTATAATTTTGGTCGATAATATGATCATCAGAAATACCCCAGCAGAGTCAATCACTGATCTTCATGAATACTATTGTTCTAGTTGATAGTTGTGAGTGAAGAAACACTACGAGGGGCAACAAAGATCAACGAGAAGCGAGTGGAGAATGGCCTACAGCCTATGGACGTGCACGTCATCGCTCTAGCACAGGATGTGCACGCGCAGCCCTCACAGGAGGAAGAGAACAAGATCAGCTCTAGTAACCAGAGGATAAGGCTACTTGGCACTTTTATAAGACAACCTGAGGTAGGATAGGAATAAATTTTAATTAATTTTATAAGCTAGTAATGATTTACACTAGCATGAACACTATGAACAGTTAGGTCGTATATTAATCTGTTATGCATTTTTTTTTGTTGGCGAAGATATTCGGTATTGTAATGTACCCAGTTGAAATTTCTCCAACTTTATAAGCAGTCACTGTGTTTGCTAAGTAAACTTGATAATGTTTTTTAAAAAACGTTTTTAATACCAATAATAAATATATTTATTTAATTTATTTTATGATCCTTCATTTACGTGTCTCGTTTTCAGCATAACCCAAATATTCCTGAGTGGCCATATGTCATCGGATTGGCGGGAGGTATTGGCAGTGGAAAGAGCAATATTGCAGAAAAGTTAAAGTGAGTATTTTGTAACAAATAATAGTCATCGGTCACATTGATGAGCATTGAGCATATTTGAGTACGATTCATTCAGTGCTTGTATTAATATCTGAGTAAATGCCTTAAATCCTTTTATATCAGGTCTAGCCATGTCCCGCGTTTTCACCCGCTTCCAGAGGATGCACCCGGATAAAATGCAGCCTATGCCACCCGGGGATTTTTCCTTTTCCAATCGGTTTGTTTTAGGAACCTTTTGGGAGAAAAAAACAAAAAAAGCCCTTTCTATATTAAGAGTCTAGATGGAAAGTAGATACCTAATTTAGCATTGTTATTTCTCCGACAGGGCGAAAGGTGCGGCGTTTATAAACTGCGATCTAATTGCTCACGAGCTATACAAGCCAGGCCTGCCACTTAACCGCACCATATCCGAGAACTTTGGCCAAGAAGTTATTACCGAAGCCGGTGAAGTGGACAGGAAGAAGCTGGGGCAAATCGTCTTTAGTGACAGTGTATGTAAACTTTGTAACTTTGATTAAATATGGCCGTCGAAACTGGTGTTGCCAGACTTCCCACTTTTTATTCCACAGCAAACTTTCTAAATCTTGGGTTTGATGGCAAAAATCTCGCTTTCGAAGTTTAGTATTTTTTGTTTTATTATTTGAAAAAGAATGTGGCAATACTCGTATTGTTTTTTTTGTGGCAACACGGTAGTTTAAATCATTTAATGTTGCCTTTCTCCAAATCTGTTCGCCCTGATTACATGCAACAACCCAAATAGAGTTTGATTATTATATTTTTTTCTCCGTAATATTGAACAGGAGCAACTAAACAAGTTGAACCAGTTAGTATGGCCGGCGGTGAGAGAAGAGGCGCAGCGTCGTGTCCGCGCGTTAGGCGAGCTCGGTCACCGCGTCGTGGTGATGGAAGCCGCGGTGATGGTGCGAGCTGAGTGGTACAAGTACTGCCATCAGCTGTGGGCAGTCATCGTGCCCAGGGATGAGGTGAGAACATGTTGTTTTTATGATCCTAGGAGCCGTAATAAGAGGGCTTTCATGTGACTAAGTAGTAACGAAAAGAGGCCATTTCTGGATTAGTTAAAGGACATGGTGCTTTAGCTCTAAAATATCCCACATTTCGCTCCTCTTGCCTAGCGCGGTGAGTATGGGTAATCCACCCAGCTTCTAAGAGACCTTAATCCAGCAGTGGATACAATTTGCTTAGCCTAGCCTTTTCCCAATCATGTAGGGGTCAGTCGACCTCAGATCCTCAAGAGACGATTGCCTATCTGACCTTTAGAACCCTGACTTAAAAAATATGGTATAAATCGGTTTAAATAATGAAAATGACAACAATAAGTTTTTTTTTAATTAATCTTTTCAGGCAATAAAAAGGATACAAGCCCGCGACCACCTATCAGCCGAAGACGCTGCTAAGAGGGTAGGCTCACAAGTGTCAAACGAAGATCAAGTGGCTCACGCGCATGTCGTGTTCAGTCCGCAATGGAGTTACCAGCACACGCAAGGACAAGTCGACCGCGCTTGGAAACTTCTAGAAGAACTGCTAGCCAGT
>NWSH02000525.1:4965475-4979176 GCA_002382865.2 Heliothis virescens | reverse complement strand
GTTATATTTTTCTTAGAATTAGTAGTATCACGTATTAAAACCTGTTGTCAGAATATGAAAATACCAAAAATATTACAAAAACAAAATATTGAATAATTAATAGGGTCGATTACAAGTGTGGAAGAGTTAAAGTAAGTATCTACTACATATTTATTGGTTTGCGCTCTCAGCTTCCGACTGACGCAGGTGCTAACCGGATACGGGTGCCTGTGTCGCATAGGCCGGGAGCCAACGTCCCAGTGCCACCATTGTGGTGATTGCCGCGACGACACGGCGCTGCATACGTTGGCGGAGTGCCCAGCTTGGGATGAGCAGCGCTGTGACTTGGTCGCGACCGTAGGTGCTGCGGGAAACCTCTCGCTTCCGGCTGTTATGTCTACCAAGGTCGGGCGCGAGTCAGGGTGGAGCCGTCGTCAGCTTTTGCGAGGCCTTGATGCTCGCAAAGGAGGCAGCGGAAAGAGAGAGAGAGAGGTTGCCTCCTCTCTCCTCTCTCGTAGTAGACGCACTGGGCGTCGTAGGGTGGCCGTCTTTCGGCCACCATAGGGCGCGGCCTGCGGAGGGGGCGCCTTGTCGTCCAACCAGCAGCAGGCCTCTAGGCGACGGTGTCGTGTTCCGCGCGCGCCTCACAGTGGAGTCCTGCGGCCAGGGTAACGACCGCAGTGGGTGACGGGGTCGCCTGACCATCTGGCGGGCCAATACCCAATACCGTCAATATCGCCAATACCGTCTGGGGTTAGGACGAATGCTTCGGTGATACCCGCCCCTCTGACATATGGCGGTTGAGGAACGCGAGTTGGTTAGTTAGTCAGTAAGAGTCTTATCGAGTCAATAAGAGTTTTAGTCAGTCCCCTTCGCTCTTCCCCGAAGGCAAGATTGAGGATTTTCAACCCGATCAAAAAAAACTACTGGTTTTACACGATGAAGTAGAAAACTGTATTATGTATAATTTGGCGTAATTGTAGGAGTTAAGTACTTATACTTGTACACACTCATTAGCTTGCTTGCCACACAGAATAGCCTATTGTCTTAACTTCTGATTGGATTAAATTCTAAAATAATTATTATTTTCCTTTTTATTTACCTAAGCTGTATGGCTATCTGACTCTGGAATTTACTTATAAGATAGCAGAACAAACATGCAAGCAACCTGTTTTCGTTGCTCTGTTGCGGAAATCAGCATCCCGAGAGCAGTAAGTGGGCGAATAACATAATATTGTGTCATTCTGGTATTTTATTCTACCAAGTTTCATCAAACTTCATTCAGTAGTTTTTGCGTGAAAGAGTAACAAGCTACCATACGTACAAATTTTACCATTCTACAATAGTGGGTGTGTTTTTACCTGGTATTACAAAAACTGACAAGATGGCGGTCACCGCTAGTTCTATTTCTTGCCGTTTTTTGTGATAAAATCTGTCAAAATTACAAAATCTCAGATAAAATAATTTGTTTTGTTCTGAGGTTCTATTGTTTTGAATATTGAAGGACTCATTTATTTGAATTAAAAATATTTTATATTGTAATACAAAGATTTAACCATAAACTTTCCAATAAGACTTTTAAATATTTACACCTATGGTAACACTGAAGTAATTGTTTATGGGCGATTCATGGTGGAAAAATTAGTCAACAGTTTTTAAAATAACATGAAAATAATATTAGTAACGGCATGAATAGGGCCATTTAGTTTAGTTTAATGGGAAACACGCATAATAAAAACTCTGAGAACAAGAATCAAAAGCAATCTACGCATTCAGACCGCGACGGCCAGGCGTTCACCAGTCAGGTAAGTGATGAAACGAAAACTTGATAGTGTCATTCTCAGCTGAACTCACGTATCTGATATTTTGGTAGATAGAGACAGGAATCTCCTGTAACTCTAAGTTATTGCGTAGTGATTTGAGAATCTTCTTTGTGTAGCAGAGTTCGTGTTCTTACGGATTCGTTAAAATGTTCATTGTTTGTGTCAGTTCTTTGTTACCTTTAGGCGCATAATTTATTTTTGTATATAGTTCAGTCTCTCGCATTTCGTGGGCAATCTCAGCGGGCGTTCCTTCGTCAGTGTAACGAGCAACCAGTCGGTGTACAGCGCATCACGGCCTTGGTCTCGCGTCTCGAGACGAAGGTTAGTACACAATATACAATTCGTCAAAACAAACAGTTTTCATTCCTGTGATTACAAGTAGATCGCGCCAGTTTCAAATTGACACGATTTACAAAAGTTTACATATTCATTTCTTATTGTCTGATGACATATTTTATACCTTTGCTTTAAATATATAATTTTAAAGTTGAATTTATTTTGCATATTAAAAGTTAAATGCTGCTAGTTACCATAAATAATGGGTCACTGGGTCCTATTAAGTATAATAAGGTATCATAAAAATAATTATATTTTTTTTATTTACATTATACATAATATGCTTCTAGACATTCTAAAACTACAATACTAATAGAATATATATACAACTACATATTAACCTTGAAGATCATTAGACAACAAGTTATTAAAAAAAACTATTAACTATTGTGATTCATCATGATTGCACTAATTTGCAGTAATGTTAGTGGTAATTGAGTAGTATGATGTCAAATGAAACTATTTTAATAAAGCAGATTTTATAAATGTAGGGTTAGCGAATATCATCTATCTTATACATAAACAAAGAAGCAAGAATCATAAAGAAGCAGGCAAAATGAACTGCAGTTTTCTGGTTCTCATACACAAGATTTTGATCAAAATTATATTAAAAGCAAGTACATATTATAACAATCCAATGGATAATTATGTCCATGTAATATTTAAAGAGTTATTTGTCAATGACTCTGCATAATATTTTATTAACATCACACATAATCTATATGTTAATTCTGTATCCATTACTTATCTAAGTAATTTGGTTTTACCATGACTGCACAAACTTGTGTAAGTCTTGTCTGAATTAAATGCTTCGTAAATAAGCATGAGTTTATATATTTCATTACATACTTTCTTAAATATATCAAATAAAACAGAAATACTAGGCAAGTATGCAGTTCAGTGTTCTACTTTCAAAACCAGGACTTACTGATTACATGTATGTAAATCTAGATATTTTTTTTAAACTTTATTGGGCACTGTTGGTTACTTTAGGTGAAGGCTGGTAGTTTTTGGGGCTGTCTCATGTAATTTTGACATTCGAAAAGTGCTGTTATCAGCCTATTGCGAATAAATCCATTTAGATTTTTTTATTAATAACTGTTAAAGGAGACTGCCCATGGTAAAAAAGTATTACTTAGATGGAAAATAATGTTGGACATCCTGGTTTCATGTCATCATTCATTTATCAATGGACTTAATGTTTACAAACAATAATCAAATAATTAACTGGCTTTGTTGTGGAGATAACTTTTACAACATAGAACATAGATGTGATCTATACTTAGAAATATGCATAGATTAAATATGCAATTGATATTGTTTATTCAATCTGAGTATGATAATGTTTGTAGGACATGCAACTAATATGAAATTAAAATTGCCATGTGCCTAGTAATATTTTGACAGCTAAAAATATATAATATAAATTATTATACAAGATAATACATCCCAGTCAAAACAAATTAATCTATCTTTCAATGAAAACTGTTTGTTTTTAATGTAGGTATTCTTTTACAGCTTTACCTTACACATGCATAAACTATTTCAGATGGAATGACTCCACATTAAAAAACCCACTTGAAGCAAGCAAAACCGCCTGGCCAGTGGCTCACAAAGAATCAATCTTCCAGCCTGAATTTCCCATCACCACCGACTTACTTCAGAAAGACTTTCAGATAGAGGAGACAATAGCCAAGGGTGCATTTGGTGAAGTTTATAAAGTAAAGAAGATTAGTGAAGACAAAGAATACGCACTTAAAGTGCTTAGTAAGTCACAGGTAAGATTGTTTGCAGTTATCTTTTTGAAAAGAGATTTTCCTTGTACCAAAAATCTATAAGAAATATCCATTTTGTTGTTCCGAAATATTTAACTTTAATTATTATCTTTATTAGTCTGGCTTTCATTTAAAGATTGGGTTATTTGGGCAATGCAAATATTGTTATCATACACAGACTGCTAAAGTAATCATAACATTCCTTGACATACAACTTAAGATTAGATAAGTAATCACTGACTAGACATAACTGAGATCATTATCTAACAAGTCTTTGTCTCTAGAAAAATCATAAAATTGAGCTTAGAAATAGAAAATATCTGTATGATAAATTCTCCTTATTGAAGAGGAACAATAGTTTATTGATGTTTCAATATGAAACTGGTGAAATATTATATGCTTTAATATAACTCTTTTCTGTGTAAATATGAGTAGAAACATCTGTATCATAATCAACAACCGTCAGTCAACACAAGGAATTACACCTTTACAAACAGTGAAATAAAAAGCTAATTTAAATATTAATTTATGATAATCACAATCTTGGATGGATAGTCTTTGATTAAAGTAATATTATCAGTGTATTACTTTTATATAGAAGTCACGTAATTGACCTACAACTGGTTTATACACCATGCAGATTATAAAAAGTCTTAGACATGGGAGAAAAAAGTAGCATGATGTAATGTTCAATTATAATGTGTGTTCTTTGCTGTAGCAACAATCTTGTTTTTATACCATTCTATTCGAATTTCCTCTTGAATGATCCAACAATTATGAAGGCAACAAACTCCATGAAGTATTTTTTTGTTGACATCAATTGGCAACACTTATGCTTAGAAATGCCCCGAAAATGATGAGTTCATGGTTAAAAAAGTTTGTATGGCTCATTGAAAGCCTAATTTAAGGCTCGTTCATCAAGCCACCAATGAATAATGGCTAAAATATTAGTTCCGGGTGTACTGCCTTCAGCCTAGTACTTTTATTGAGTATGTTTTATAGTTTCTGATAAAAAGTAAAATAAGACTAATGCAGCATATGCGCTTTATCGTCAATCATCTTATCACATTGACCTATATGTAAACTTATTGCCACTAAATGAGTTTCATGCAGCGATAAGCTTTCAGTCGAATACTTAGTGCGTCTTATCACTGATATTTTGACGTACTTGTAGTTATTCAGATGGGCCACGTGGCTACTTAAATAGATACAACGCACAGTTCTATTTCCACGTTTTAAGTTGTCAGAAGTCGTGACGCTCCGTGATCCGGGAAGCGAGTTGCTATCATTTCAGTATTTCTGACAGTCGTCAAGCGAAACGATACAAGTATCGCCTGTACATTAGAATATCGTGGTCTCCCGCTGGGGAGAGAACAACGTTTTTAGATGCGGTTCTAGATATCACCTCTACCTATGTAAAATACCGATGCGAATGTACCCACGAATATGTAACTAGTTTGATAGGTCAAAGTACGTTAGAGTTGCGTACATTTACCTCTGTTTGGACGTCAACAGGCTGACTTGTAATGATTTTGCAATCAACACTAAAACAATGTTTTTGTTATTGATGATACGATGCTACGATTAAAATATCAGCGAGTAATTAGCCGGTGGAACCACGTTGCGACGGCGGTCGTGCGGAACGGCCGCGGTCTTCCCTATCGCGTCTCCGAGTATGACACACGCTTAGAGCATCACTGTAACGCGTGCTAGTCCTCACATTGTATGTCTGACACTAATGATAACACGAGTAACCGATCATTTGATTACTAGCAAACGCGTTTTGGAAGCCAGTTCTAGAACGCTATGTGATTGACCTTCGCTTCCTGGTGCATTATACTCTTTTATTTACTTGATTGGTATGTAATATGTAATAACCATAGATGGAAATACCCAGCCTTTCAGTATGCAATAATTCGCACATTCATGTAACGATTTATCATTTTCACTCACTTTTCCTGTTTAGCGATAAATTGAGCTAACTGATTCACGTGGGATTTAAATAAAGCGTAAATATTTTCAGATAGTGAACGAGAGTGCAGTTCGCCAAGTGAAGGAGGAGGCGCGCATACAGGCGGCGTGCGGCCATCATTCCTTTATAGCGGGCGCAGTGGCCCGCTGGCAGACCAAGAAAAGACTTTACATTGGTAAGTGCGCTTTCAAAAATGGAACACTTTATTTTTATTAAATTATGACGCAATCCATCTTTATTTTTTCAATGCCAAAGCGTGTTGCGTAATTGGAAATTCAGGTTACATAGCAGGTTATCACCTAACTTCCCTTGCCCTACGTTTGAACTGCGATAACAAATCACAACAAACGTCGTGACATACTTTCTGATAGGTATTATCTGGGTTTTTATTAACAGACTTCATTTATCAAGAAGTCGGCGGCTGATTAGAAAATTTAAAGGTGAATGAAACGTTTTCAAAATACAGGGCGGAAATCGTGTCTGCGTGATAAGCATTGCCGTCTGTATTAATTGAATTAATAAGTACGACGAAATTCGAAGAAATGAGATACAATGCAACGCAAAACGATCATACTATCAAGTGTAAGATGTTACAAAGCTTTGTCCTGCTGCAGACGTGACACACGCGAGACCTGTGATAGTCACTTATTTGTTGAATGATTACATTATCTTATACTCTAAATATAGTCTACGCAGGGATGTCACGGACACTCGCCACTTCGGCTCCATTGTTCCCTCCTCAAATCCAATTTACTTCGAATTCAACAGGACGACCCAATTAGCCGACGAAGTTTTTATTGGCGTTACTAGCGAAACTAGGCACAGAACAAAGGAACAAAACAAAGTGTATTATAATTACAATACATGTGACCAAAAAAACGTAAAAAACTTTTCATATCGTTAACCCTTTGACATTATCAATCAGTTTAAATGGTAATTAGCTGAAGTCATCAACGGTTTTAGCACGTAAAAACTATAAAACGCTCCACTGACTTCGGTGTTAGTTGGCGGTCAACGAGTCAACCTGTTAAGTGCTGCGGTCATAGGGTTANTGGCTCCATTGTTCCCTCCTCAAATCCAATTTACTTCGAATTCAACAGGACGACCCAATTAGCCGACGAAGTTTTTATTGGAGTTACTAGCGAAACTAGGCACAGAACAAAGGAACAAAACAAAGTGTTATTATAATTACAATACATGTGACCAAAAAACGTAAAAAACTTTTCATATCGTTAACCCTTTGACATTATCAATCAGTTTAAATGGTAATTAGCTGAAGTCATCATCGGTTTTAGCATGTAAAAACTATAAAACGCTTGACTGACTTCGGTGTTAGTTGGCGGTCAACGAGTCAACCTGTTAAGTGCTGCGGTCATAGGGTTAATTTGTTAGGAGGAAGTAATCTCGGATTAGCACGGCGACTAATAACACTCGACCTAATAATAAAGGTGATTGGTCTAGATAAGTTTATATGACAACAATGCAGCTATCATTTTTATCGGTTATGTTTATCTTGGAGTGTTTGTTTCACGTCAGTTTCCACCAATGAGGCCTAACAACTACTGCATATTGGTATTTTGTCTTTGGTTTGTTTGTTTAGGTCGCTTATCGGTTAGGTAATTTGAACAGGGTTTGCGGGATCAACTTAATCATGCGTTAATTGGAACATAACATTCCAATAAAATTATGTCTCAATTTGTATTTAAATCAATGGAAGCTTAGTCTATTTGATATAAGAACTTGTTACTTATTTATTAGTTTGTAATCTTTGGTTAAATTACAGTTTCAGAATACATTCCGGGAGGTGAGCTGTTGGCTCTGCTAGAAAAATACGGCNCCTACGTTACTGCATATTCGTATATTTTCTTTGGTTTGTTTATTTAGGTCGCTTATCGGTTAGGTAATTTGAACAGGGTTTGCGGGATCAACTTAATCATGCGTTAATTGGAACATAACATTCCAATAAAATTATGTCTCAATTTGTATTTAAATCAATGGAAGCTTAGTCTATTTGATATAAGAACTTGTTACTTATTTATTAGTTTGTAATCTTTGGTTAAATTACAGTTTCAGAATACATTCCGGGAGGTGAGCTGTTGGCTCTGCTAGAAAAATACGGCAAGTTACCTGAAGAGCTTGTCAGGATATTTGTCGCTGAAATTGCTATTGCTATTGGTAAGTCTTTGAACTTTTAATTATACTATCATTATAAATACTAGATATCATATACATAATTATAATATCATATCAAATTGCAGATAGGTGTATAACTCAACAGTTAATAGTTTTTTGATTGTTCGTTCTTCCAGATTTCCTTCATAACGCTGGCGTTATATACCGAGACTTGAAGCCGGAGAACATTCTTCTCGATTCTGATTGTCACATACGACTTATCGACTTCGGACTTTCTAAGTGGCTCTCCATCGGCTCGCGGACCACCACTCTCTGCGGCACGCTCAAGTATATGGGTAAGTTTAAATTTTCATTTTTATCCTTTTGTCTTAAAAACAAAAGAATAGGTGTTTAGGAATATTGTGCTTACGTGATAGGACCACACATAGCTGTAAANTCTCTGCGGCACGCTCAAGTATATGGGTAAGTTAAAATTTTCATTATTTTTATTGAAATTCACAGGGTCGAAATTATCCTTTTGCCTTAAAAACAAAAGAATAGGTGTTTAGGAATATTGTGCTTACGTGATAGGACCACACATAGCTGTAAACCTAGTTATAAATAACACGTCAAACTAAAACGGTCATTCTCCATTTCAGTGCGGGAGTTGACTCGTTTGATATTTTAAAAATGGCACAGTGCATCGCTCGCTCGGTATCCGTTGCGTATCTGAGAGCGTGCAGCCGTCAGTAACCGCAGCAAGTTTGAGTGATTATGTCGATAGTAGCGGCGAGCACTGTTGCGTCGGCCCACTGACGCCGGCAACATGAACGCACGCACTATCGCGTTCGAACTGTCGATGGAGGGCAGGCAGGTGGACGAGGTGGTCGCTTGCATCTTCCACACGGTGCTGTTCCACCGCTCCAGCGGCAAGTTCACCTACAACAACGAGGAGAGCTACTCCATCCGCACCGTCAGCTACGTCGATGTGGACTGCGACTTCATCGACTTCACGTACGTGTGCTGCGAGTCGGAGGCGCTCGGCCGCAGCGTGCGGCGCGAGATCTCCGACTTCTCGTCGCTGCTGCGCGGCGCCGACGCTGGCTCGGCGCGCGGCTCCATCAGCCTGGAGTTCTTCCAGCGCCGCCGCGCGCGCTGGCCCTTCCAGCCCGAGTGCGTGCCCTGGGAGGTGTGGACCGTCTACTGCGAGCTGGCCGAGGCCCGCGCCGACCACGACATGCACGCCAAGCACGAGAACGTCGTCGAGATGCTGCAGGACAAGATCGTCTTCATCACCGAGATCATCAACCGGCACGAGTACGTGCCCAAGATGCCGAGCCGCTCCGACGCCGACCTCATCTTCGACACGTCGTACTCGGACATCCAGCCTTACCTGTTCAAGATCCACTACAACCTGTCGGGGGCGCCGCCCACGTCGGTGGGCAACACGGTGCGCAAGCTGATCCGCGACACGCTGTCGTTGTGATGGTCGCTGTGCTCGTCCCCCGCGTGTGGCGCGGCGCTGCCGCTCCGCCGGCGCGTGTTCCGTGATACGGACGCCTGGATGTGACATAAATAACACCAATTTTTATAATCTTTTGAAGTAAACTAAATTATATTCGAGTAGATGGCGGTGCCATCGCGCAACGCGGTACATATTATTTTACTAAAGATTTAAAATTGAAAATGAGTGATTTATTTTTACTACGGACATGTATATATAATAATCATAATGATGAATGAATTGTTTTAAATTGAAACTATTAAAACTGTATTTAACATTTTGACAATACATAACATCTGAATTTAATATAACTGTGTCATTTATTGTACTTATGCTTTGTTTGTTGCACAAACGTGTGTCGTAGTTATCGTTGCAATCAATGTTTTGTGTAACTTTAATTACTATATATCAGCTTTATTACTGACTGTTAGCTTATACTAAACTCTTTTGTGTTACATAATCGTTTAGGGCTCTATGTCTATTAGAAATTCCAGCTTGACTAAATTTTAATGGTCGAGGTCGTTAATATTAGTTACAGTATAAATGTGTATTGTGTACCTGGTTCATATACTCCAGAGCCAGGACAAGTCGACAGTTTGCTAGACGTCGTATTTACTAATAATCTTTTCATGTAATCGAACATTTTGTCTGTTGTAATGTTAGTTTTAACTTTAGTTATAATATCAGAGCTATGACTCGGAAGGCTGGTTGATGTGTCCATTCATTTCGTCGTTTATTTAAGCTTTGGATTCGTCTGTTGTTTATTACTAAGGCTTTTAGTACGGTTTCTCAAGCATTCGAATGAGTTTGATGTAGAAATAATAGTTACCTAGAAATTTTATTGTGTAGTTATAGTTTTTTTATGTATTATCATAAAACACTTGAGTTTCTGTTAATGAGGTGGCACTAAATCGTTTTATTCTTGACTACTAAAGTACTAATGCTTCTAAGTTAAGTCAAACATTTCGAGTCACACTGTACTCTATTAGTATAGTCATTTGACTATTCACTTATATTTAAATGATCGCTTTGTGATATTGCCGAGAATAATACAGAAATATTTAAAAATGTAAAAAAATATATTAATTTTTGATTACGCGTGTGAATCTAGAGAAGATTGAATTATAATTATATATTAGATATTACGACTTAAGTAGTTATATATTGTCAGTAATTTTTATGAATGTGTATTATAAATATTGTAAATAGCATTGATAGTGGTCACTTCAGTTATTCGAATAGTTGAACCGGTGTGTTGAGAGAGCTTTATCGGTATAGAATGTACTAGATGATCAGTGATTGTTCTATGTATTATGTAAAAATATTAGGATAGGCGCGGTGCGTGGAATATCTCACTCATGTAGTGTTAAGTGACGGTGAGGTGGATTATCAAATTTTTATTGTAATGTCATTTTATTATCACCTTGTTCTAATACTTGCGATCTTTTTACTTTCACGACGTTATGGTTACGAAGTCTTAATTTATTGTAGCGCGGCGCGCGGATCGTCGTGAAAGTAAAGCCTAATGAATCCATGACTTTCAACAGAACATATTTTAGGATAACTTTATTCTCAGCAGATGAGCGTCATTATATTATGTATGTTTTACGCCGGAGTCATTTCGCTTTTAGTTTTTGTTTTCTAGAGGACTATGAACCGAGTCCATCCATACAATTCTGATTTACTGTCCTACCTCATTTTGTGACTCTAGCTTTAGTGTATCAAGTCTCTAGCCCTATCTTATCACACTTGTACCTATTACAAAATATTTATCAGAATTGTTTTGTCACCAAAGATGAGGCTGTACATGCTTTACGATCTTATTATTCGAATTCTTTTAAATATTTTCCTAATTACGCTAAAAGATAACCTGTTTATGTGCAATGTTGATATTGTAATTAATGAATTTAAAAAATATCAGCAATGCATGTACTGCAATATCTTTTACTCAAATGTTTTTATGATATCCATTTGTAATTTCATATCAGTAAGTACCTTAAAGTTTTAATGATTTCAAAATGTTTACATACAAAAACCCTGGTGATAACGACAATATATTTTATTCTATTGATACCTTGACGGTGTGCCTCGTGATAGTGTTAGTGTGGTATGTCGAGCACATTGTAAAATAATATATCATTGCACTTCGCTATGGCCTTATTTAAAGATGATGTTTTAGAACTATAAAATTCACGAATCGCGTGTAATAACGGCTGTTACATATTAGAGTTTATGATAAATGAAACAGGAAGTATATATGTTGTGATGTATAAGTTCAAAAAAAATAAGCTAAAATCTTAGTCTTGTGATATAATTTATATATAAGTGAATAAATGATGAAGTATTTATGTTGTTTATTTTTATTTGTTTTACGTGATTCAATGTTATTAAAAACACAGAAAAAAAATACCCTACACTTAAAAAGTTCAATGGTGAAACTTCTCAATAGGTACTCAACTAATTGGCTTCTTTTATTTTGCTTTGCGTGCTTTCAGCAATTACAGACTTCATTCTTACATATTACATGACTATTAAAACCCAACAAAATAACAATCAAATTAGAATCACTCTCGCGTGCGTGAATCAAGGACAATATTCCACCAAAATATTTGTGCTCTTGCTGTTTTGGAAAGTGAAAGACAAGAGGACTTCGTGTGCTACCATGTCATCAAGGAGTTCCTTCCACTAAAAAGTAATTATTATAAGATTATAATAGTTGTATTAAATTAATGTTATATTTAAGTGTAGACGGAGGAATGACTGCTGCGTGGAGCACAAGAAGTGTGAATGATTATGTAAACAGCTTGAGATTATATTGGTGCAGTAGTTTATCGTATTTCATAAGCAATCTGACTTATACATTTTGTTTATTCTGGGAAAGTAGTAGTCTATTTGTGTTTATCACATTTTTTTATTAATAAGTGTGTTTATCTGAAAAGCACGATAAATTCATGCACCAATATTAAAAGTTGAGGTTGCATCATTAAAGTATGAAACTTATTGTCGCCAGCCCCAGAAGTGCTGTCTCGGGAGCCGTATGGTCATGCAGTGGATTGGTGGTCACTTGGAGTTCTTGCCTGCCGAATGCTGACTGATGAGGTAAGTTAACTTTTATAACTATCGAAAACCGTAAAAAGAAAGGACATGAAAAATTAATAGTAAACTGGTTATTTTTTAATTCTTAAAGTGGAAACATGGATTGTTCTATTGTGCAGTGCATTTTTGGGAATAAAAAAGACATTAGCCATGAGTCAGGCTTCATATCCCTTTTATAATAAAATCTACGTCAAAATAGTTTATGATGCCATTGACATAGTTCTCTTATTAAAAGTGTAGGTCTGTATGATTTGCTAATATGATCCTCATCAAGTGTTTTCTCAATTAACTTCACGTTTGCACAATAGATACTAAAAATATTAATACAAAATGAGGTAGTATTGCTGCGGGTTTCATCAGTATCTGCAAGGTCGCTGTCTGCTCATCTACAGATTAATCATCAATCATTATCTAATTTTATTTTTCTAAATATTATACCCACCCGAGGATGTGCTATGTCTGATAAGATAACAGAAGAAAGAAATTTCATCGAAATTGGTCGTTGTATTTGAACGTAAAGAAATTACAAACAATAACTGTCACCCGTCTTCCAAGGTCTAGACCTTAGTCAGGGACATTTGGGTTACAAATTGCATGCGTTCGAAGTCGTTTGGACTGCAGGTGTGATGTCTATATTTCGTTTTAATACGACAACTTATATATTGGTTCTATCCTTCAATATCTGCTGCACCCTGAAAGTTCTGCCTACTTCAATCCTATATGTAAGTTCGTTTTACTGTGAAACTGTAACGGACAGTCAGGTCAGATTCTTGGGTTTGCCTGAGTTATGAAAGAATAGTAGTAGTCCCTATGAAAACTCGTGTTTTATGTAACGTGCGATAGATGGCGACAATTCTAAAATAATGGTACTGTTACTTTGTTCATAATGACCTTAGATCTTAGAGCATTTATGTGTATGGAGTAATTACCATTATATCCTAAGTTACTAACATTTAAAGTACTAGACAATAGGTATAAGTAATATTTTATGACACGACAATGAACNCGATTCTTGGGTTTGCCTGAGTTATGAAAGAATAGTAGTAGTCCCTATGAAAACTCGTGTTTTATGTAACGTGCGATAGATGGCGACAATTCTAAAAT
>NWSH02000525.1:4917826-4943432 GCA_002382865.2 Heliothis virescens | reverse complement strand
CACACCTTTATTAGCAGTCATTGATAAACTTTCCATGTATCAAGGCCATATGTGACGTTTACAATGAATGCCCTGGTGTGATTCAAAAGAAATAACAAGATCTGGAATGTAAGTAACATTCCGAACCATTGAACGCAAGACTTTTATAGTAAACATCCTTCCTTGTCTGTCGAGATCATCCGTACCAGTTAAGTGCCATTTCTTCTGCGATTAACGTACCATGCATTGTTTCTTCNAATGCCCTGGTGTGATTCAAAAGAAATAACAAGATCTGGAATGTAAGTAACATTCCGAACCATTGAACGCAAGACTTTTATAGTAAACATCCTTCCTTGTCTGTCGAGATCATCCGTACCAGTTAAGTGCCATTTCTTCTGCGATTAACGTACCATGCATTGTTTCTTCTTGCAAATCATCTTCATTCCTGAATATTCTTTAATCATCATTAATGACATTGGATATTGAATCCATCGAAACTTTGTTAGCTTCATAAATTACCTTTCTTAGACATGGTCCCTGTGGTATGATATGCTCAGTCCTCTAAAAAGCATTAATTCTATTAGAAGAGCAAGAGAACCGTAGACGGTAATTGAATTCAAATAGGCCTTTGGAGGCTCTCATGAAAGACTTGTTATGATCACAGAGCCAGCAGGACTACCTATTTTACCCTTTATAAATATGTATTTTAGGTGTGGCTCAGCAATGCAAGAATCCTAATATACAAAATCATCATTCATTTTGTCTTGAAGGTTATCCACAAAACATTTACTTACCAGACAGTAGCTAATTAACAATCTGTCAATTAAACGGAAGGACAAACAAACGAACCCGATGTTAACGGCCAGTTTCCGATAAAGCTATCTGACATATAGCGCCATAGAAATGTTTTTAATTTTGACAACTTTTCTATGGCATGATCTGCCAGATAGCTATCTAGAGCTTTATGTGGAACCTGTGAAATTTGCTGTAAGTGTCTTAAATCTGCTTATCCAAGGTTTATCTTGACGTCTATTATTCAATAGAGTGAAGAGAAATAATTATTTCGAAAAAAGACCTGAGACTACAGTCTATCCACCAGCATCAGGATTATCCGTCTTTAACAGGCGATAGTTTCCATTAACTTAAAAACAAAAAACAAACCTTCACGAATACCAAGAAAGGTCAAACTGATATTTTTAACCTGGATATCTAAGGCAAAACAAGATAATTTTAGCTCGACAAAACAATCGTGTGTATTCCCCAATGGTAAAAATAGGCATATTGAATCATACTTTGATTACTTGTTAGGGTTCGGTACCTTTACAGGATGAATCGTTGTGATTGATAACAAAAAGGAAGAGACTTGATGGACCCCCCTTAAGACGTTGAAGAACGTAAGCTACAAGCAAGCAACCGCAAGGGTCGACCATACCATAAGGTCATCGTTTGTATATTTAAACAGTTACTTATAGTCAAAAGCTAGTAAAGAAATGAATACCAACGTATCGTACAGAACCCTCAAAATACATAAAACAGAAATAGGTTAGGTATATGTCAGTGAATGGTTTTGTATAATTTATTTTAAATTATGTGTTTATGTATAAACAAATCATCTTTTACTATCAAAGTATCAAGGGTTATCGTTCTTTTTAAATTAATCGGAATGATTTAAGTATACAAAATAACTTGTAAATTGATAAACAATAGAAATAGCAATCGTTTCCTCTAAAAAAGTTAGGTACCGAGGAAAAATCTCCTTTGAGTCTCTTAATGAACAATCAATAGGAAAACGCGTTCTAATAAATTATTTTTTTACCTATCATTGTGGGTATTATCCTATTTTGGCAGGAACGGTGTAAATAGTAGCGAACACTTGGTGATATTTAATTAACTAAGACATTGAAGGAGCTAAGTATTCCTTAACTCCTTATAGAGAAATATGATACATACTGCAATCACTCAGTAGTGTGAAATGCATATTCAAATGACTATATGCATTATAACTGGAAATCTATCATCGACTATTAAGTGTGTTTATTTTTTCTGTTAGTAAATGGTTATCCACCTGCAGTAGGTAGTTATTTTAAGTGTCATAATCTGTACTAGTATTCGGTGTAACCTTTGCACCGAAAATATATCTTACATATTATGTACTAGCCGTTTTCCCGCGGTTCCACTCCCATCCCGTGGGAATTACTGCCCGTACCCGGATAAAATATAGCCTATGTCACTCGTGGATAATGTAGCTTTCGAATGGTGAAAGAATTTTTAAAATCGGTCCAGTAGTTTTTGAGCCTATTCATTACAACCAAACAAACAAACAAACAAAGTTTTCCTCTTTATGATATTAGTATAGATATACACGCATCCATTGTGTATGTTGGAAAATGTTTGACTTTAAAAGAGACTTTGACCCTTGAGTTAGTTTCGGTGTTTTTCTCAAGGTAGTCAGATGGGAAATACCGGCCCCATCTAGTTTTAAGAATATTGACATGCGGTGTTAAAGTGTTCTGTGAAACCTATTAACTGAAATAAATGATTTGATTTGATTGTTATATGTAAATACCCAATTACCGTTCTTTCTACTTCCCGACGTTTCATTTTATCGTAGTTTTTTATTTCACATCAACAAGCCTAAAGGCAAAAAAAATATGATTATTTTGCAAACGGCGAAGATCTATAACTGCAGAGTCTAACAGATGTTCAATATGACCTTTAGCGAGCTTAGTAACAGAACAATTATAGTAAATATTTTATATTATTCCATATACATACATAATATGTAAATAGAATAACTATAATGATTTAATAAAAAAAGACCAAAGAAACGATGGATGGATTGCGTGAAAGTCGATATGGCTAGGATTTAGGAAGAATGTTACTTGTGAGATGACGGCAAATAGAAGAGAATGGAAGAAGAAAACATGCTGCGCCGACCCCAAGTAAATTGGTATAAGGACAGGAAGGTGATGATTTAATAAAAAAGTCAAGCATTTTTTCTTAAAGTTCAGAACTTCTTTAGTTTGATCGTAATGAAAAAATAAAAAATTGATAACACCTACTTATAAATTGTTTTTAGACCTATAGATATCTAAAAATATAAGAGCTATCATGAATAGATATTGTAAATTGCCGTTGAGCAACAGTGCATGACCTAGAATATTATGTGAGCATTATTTATATAATTCATTTATGTACATTGCCATTGCTTCAAAGCTTAAATCAATTAAGATGTTGTATGTATACTTTTTAACCAATTAAACGTCTAAAAATAAAGAAGGTAGTTAATTACATAATTAGCACTNATCTTGCGGGCTTTGCTGTTAAACCGGGCTGTGATGATTCTCTCTGAGATGGGCTTCCAGTCCACTAGGCTCTTCTTCAATTCATTGCAAATTTTTAATTGGCAAAAATATGGTAAAAAACAGGTTTGCAGACCGGATGAAAGTATTTTATGTTTTCATTATCCTGCAGCTGCACTGATCATGTTAAAAAAGAAAGTAGCAAACATATTTACAGAAACTAAAATGAAATAAAAAAAAGTGGTGCAGTTGGTGACTTTAATCTAATACATATTAAAGTATTCATTTATTATTCACAAAAGCGGTTGAATCGTGACCAGAACAAAATATATAAACATTATCGTGCCCCTGTATTCGGAGGCGGCAAACTGATAAAGATNGAATTGTTTTATTGCGGAGATGCACGTAATGCACATACTTACATCCGTATTTGTATAAAACTGCCTGAAACATTTTTTGAGGGTAAGTAGGCACATATTTGTTTTAAATCATAGTTAAGTATTTGCTATGAGAAAAGACAGCAGCCGTGTAGCTAGGCGGCAGTGCACTAAGTATATTTACTTTTTTTGTACGACAAAGAAATGCATTGCATATTTTAATTGGCAAAAATATTGTAAAAAACAGGTTTGCAGACCGGATGTAAGTATTTTTTATTTTCATTTTCCTGCAGCTGCATTGATCGTGTTAAAAAAGAAAGTAGCAAACATATTTACAGAAACTAAAATGAAATAAAAAAAAGTGGTGCAGTTGGTGACTCTAATCTAATACATATTAAAGTATTCATTTATTATTCACAAAAGCGGTTGAATCGTGACCAGAACAAAATATATAAACATTATCGTGTCCCTGTATTCGGAGGCGGCAAACTGATAAAGATAAGAAATAATTAGTAGTCACAGCGGTGGTTCTAACGGAGCTTTGTTCTTAATTGTAGCTTGGGTGACTGATACTGGCAGCTGGACTACAGCGAAAAAGAATGAAACAGGTTTTATTAAGCGCCTCAGACTAATGTCGCGCCCAAAGAGGACATTAAAAAAATAACTTTTACGAAAGTGAAGCTGGGGTCACTAAGTCTGGTTTCGAATTTCCTGCACATAAGAGCACAGTGGTCCAATGTGTCGATTTATAGTTTATAAATTCACAAAGGTCGAAACAATTAGTAATCAAATGATATTCAATACCTTGCCTAGGTCAAGGTGTTCAGGAACAATCAGTAGACGGCGATTAACATCAACTATGTCGCTATCCTCAAAAGCGTTATTATGGGAAGACGAGTAAATCGCTAAGCCATGAAATTTCATGTTCATAAATTTTCATTTTATGACCTCCAGTTTCAAAAGTTTTTTCGTCGTCGTAATAACATTTTTATGTGCAACAATATACTAATTACGTTCCCAATCTTAGGTTCCATTACTCCGCCCTCTCGTTAAGCCGCTGAACTCCCAAGACAATCATTAAATCGTGCAGTAAATTCCATGTGTGCAATTAAGGGGCTGGCTCCCTATTTTTAGCCGGACGAGTGATGTTGACTTTTTTCTCTTCAAACGAGGCGCGAGACGGGTTGCAGTGTCGTTCCCCTTAAACCTTAGGGCTCTCAAACCTACATAAGTACCGAGGCATTCGTGTACGGCGGAGATGGGTTCTCCTGATTATAAATTAACATGGCCGTATGCGTTTGCGATTGAGTTTGAATTACCTACCTGTTTTGTGATTGGAAGGTGTTTTGTTATTTCTTTTTTAATTGCATCTATAAGAATATTGGCGGCGAGTAATTTTACATGATTGTTACGTCGTTGTCTTGTAATTTTAATGAGGGTAAGTAATTGTGAAGTAATAATAAAAATGTCTTTCCAGTATCCAACGCCTGCGATCAGTAAAAGAGCAACGAATGACAACGAAGAACTTATGAAGAGTGAAGCTGATAGGAGCCCCAAAATACATTCCAGTGAAAATAGGTACCTAGTTATTTATACCCACTTACCTAATAAGTTTATCCGAGTTGTTAAAGATATGAGTTTATCAACTTAAGTAAGTAAAAAAAGAAAACGCACCTTAGTCTTTCAATGAAGCAGAAGAATTTCATTAGCGAAATGGTGTTTTTTGATCTCAATGCGTAAGTAATCCTCCGCCAAATTTTGGTTAGTGGATTTTAAAACAACAAATTGTATATACGTTTTAAAACAGCAATAATTAACAATTATTAATATGGCGCCAAAAAACGAGAAAAAATAAACGATTCTTTCTTTTTATTCAGGTCTGGTGAGCTACGACAATGTCATATTCAGCCAGTCGCCGGCACTCTGCCAGAGAGTGCAACTTCTTTGTCGAATGCAGCTCGAGGGTTACTCATGCGTTTGCNGTATGCGTTTGCGATTGAGTTTGAATTACCTACCTGTTTTGTGATTGGAAGGTGTTTTGTTATTCTTTTTTAATTGCATCTATAAGAATATCGGCGGCGAGTAATTTTACATGATTGTTACGTCGTTGTCTTGTAATTTTAATGAGGGTAAGTAATTGTGAAGTAATAATAAAAATGTCTTTCCAGTTTCCGACGCCTGCGATCAGTAAAAGAGCAACGAATGACAACGAAGAACTTATGAAGAGTGAAGCTGATAGGAGCCCTAAAATACATTCCAGTGAAAATAGGTACCTACCTTGCCTAATAAATTTACTTGAGTAGGTTAAATATGACTTTGTCAACGTACCTATGTAAGTAAAAAACGAATACGCACCTTAGTCTTTCAATGAAGCAGAAGAATTTCATTAGCAAAATGGTGTTTTTTGATCTCAATGCGAAAGTAATCCTCCGCCAAACTTTGGTTAGTGGATTTTAAAACAACAAACTGTATATAATTATACGTTCTAAAACAGCAATAATTATCAATTATTATTATGGCGCCAAAAAAGGAGAAAAAATGCGATTTCTTTTTATTCAGGTCTGATGAGCTACGACAATGTCATATTCAGCCAGTCGCCGGCACTCTGCCAGAGAGTGCAACTTCTTTGTCGAATGCAGCTCGCGGGTTACTCATGCGTTTGTTGGAACGAGATCCACGGGTTCGCATCCGAAACTTGAGACAACTACAGNTTTCTTTTTATTCAGGTCTGGTGAGCTACGACAATGTCATATTCAGCCAGTCGCCGGCACTCTGCCAGAGAGTGCAACTTCTTTGTCGAATGCAGCTCGAGGGTTACTCATGCGTTTGCTGGAACGAGATCCACGGGTTCGCATCCGAAACTTGAGACAACTACAGCAGTCGGCTTTTTATATGAAGTTTAATTTCGAACATGTAAAGACAAAGAAGGTAAGATCTGAACAATGTTATAAGGAAATCTTTTAAATAGAAAAATATAAAATCATATTTCTTGAGAGCTATAAATAAATATTTAATACATAATTTTGTAACTGACCTAAGTACTGGGTCTCTTAATTTGGCGGAACATGTTGCTAATACTGGCAACCCTGACAACCATGTTCGTATTCGTACATTTTTTTGTAATAACGTTGTCTACGCTAACAGTAAGTTAACGAAAATGGTTACGGCATGCTCAGTGCTGTGGAATACAACTGACTATTCAATTCGTTTGGCCTAAAAAAATATANTTTCTTTTTATTCAGGTCTGGTGAGCTACGACAATGTCATATTCAGCCAGTCGCCGGCACTCTGCCAGAGAGTGCAACTTCTTTGTCGAATGCAGCTCGAGGGTTACTCATGCGTTTGCTGGAACGAGATCCACGGGTTCGCATCCGAAACTTGAGACAACTACAGCAGTCGGCTTTTTATATGAAGTTTAATTTCGAACATGTAAAGACAAAGAAGGTAAGATCTTGCATTTGATTTTGAATTTGGTGGAAAATGTTGCTAATACTGGCAGCCCTGACAACCATGTTCGTACATTTTTTTTAATAACTTTGTCTACGCTTACGATTTATCACAAGCTAGTAAGTTAACGAAAATGGTTACGGCATGCTCAGTGCTGTGGAATACAACTGACTATTCAATTCGTTTGGCCTAAAAAAATATATCACGGACGTGATCAATATCTATCTGTGTCATATCTATCATAGTGGCAATAAGTCTACTGTGGCTCCACAATCCCACTAAGTACTACTTGAAACCTAGGCACTGATCTAATTTATAAAAACTTTGTATTTTGTTGATTCAGATATCGCCGAAGTCTGTCCTGGAGCGCTTCTTTCCCGATGGTGGTTCATCAGCCGACAACCTCCGGATGACTACACAAAAAATGTTTTCAACATTTGATCAACCGTCCCTAATTTAGTAATTCTAGTTGCAAATTAATTTTAAAATAGTATTCTAAATTCTTAGAAAAATGGCCAAAATCATCTTACTTTACCTTAGACTGTAAGAGTACCTACTAGTTAAAACAGTAAAAAAAAACTTGTGTCTTTCAAAAATGTTAAAAAGAAAAGGCAATCTAAGCTTGGATATACTTATTTTTATATAAAATACAATATTTTGTTTTAATGTGCAAAATTGTTTCGCAAGTCGAAATTAGATAGATTTAGATAATTAATACTATATCATTCCAGTGTTTTTTTTGTGTATGTAGGGATGAAAGTTAGGCGTTACTGTATAGTCGAGGCAAGTGTCATACTGGGCCTATTCGTTAAAAGTTTGGTCAGGATCAAACCTTGGCCTTAGATATTAACCAATGTAGGTAATAAACCTAATGAAAAATATGGTTTTACGGGTAAAAGGAGTTTAAATAGAAGATGTGACTAAGTAGAAACTGTTGAATATATTTAGTGAATTAGGCATCTATTTTGTGTAAAATTGGAATTTTAGATATAATAATATCAAGCACCGAAACTGTATCCTTCCACTTACATAAGAATATTGCAGCGCAAGGTCTTTTTAACTGACTGCCAAAAAGGGTGTTATGTTTTTTAATTATATTATGAGTGATTGGATTTTGCACTTCCTGTAGATAAAAACCTAAATGTCTGTAAAATTTTTGAATCTTTACCACCACATGAATGTAATGTTCAAAGTTCCTTATCTTGTTCTTACAAGCTTACATACAAACTTACAAGCTTCTTGTAAGCAAGCTTTAATTAACTGCTTAAAAACTTAAGTGCAAATAATATATCTGGAAATGCTTATCTATCTATCTGTTAAATAAAAAGAATCTCAAAGATTGTAAAATAAAATCGTAATAAAGAACTTCCAATACTTGCTTTATTTTTATTCAACCCCGTGACGAGTCATAGATTTAGGATCCCACTATGCGCAAGATAACTTTAAGCTTATGCTTAGTTTAGCTTAGTTCATTATCCGCCAAATCATACATTTGAATGAGGTTTGAATTACGCCATCAAGCGTGAAAGATTAGTAAGCATGCAACTATCAAACCATGTATCCTACATTATGCGTTGTTCTAGAATCTCCTTAGATTAATGAAAGACGAAGTCAATGTCAAGACCAATCTCTGAAACTATCCCTGCTCCAAAATTCTTGGACGATCCAATCGAAACCGGAACTTGAAAATTTCAATAGACAAAAGAGCGCTCAGATTATCGATTTTTTGCAAGTCTAGCAACATTATGATTAACGTCAGATTTCTTTCTGTCAAATTGAAAAAATCATAGACATTTTGACAATTGCTGCTGCTTTTCATTCGAGCGACGTAAAATATCTTTCAAAATGAATTCTCTTTTGAGAAAAGCTGCGATTGAATACTTGAAGACCAATGCGCGGTCTTCCACCCACGCTGCCACCGCTGGTGGTCATGGAGGTAAGAAACATTTTTATTGAATACCTAAAATTATGTAATCAGATAACCTAAAGAAGGGCCCCTTATCTATCTTTTACCTGTAAACTATGTAAAATGCTCTATTTCAAGTTTTCTTGAAAATCATAGGTAATACAATGATGTCTTTTCCTTTATATGTTGTAACATTTTTGTGTTTTAACTTTCCTGTTTGGTAGGTATGTGGTTGATTTACTATGAATCGATTCCATAAACAACAAGGCTCGAATAGCTACCATCCTAGTTTCCTGCTAGTTTAACGGCTCAAGATATTTTTTTGGCTCAGTCCTTTGAACACATCATACTGTATTTTATTTCCAAGTCAGGATTGTTTAAATTGTATGCTCTTTCTACAATTTTAGACAATAACCAATGATCACAGACAGGCCATATCTTTATTATCTATAATAATCTCAAAAGCTTTGTTAGATAGCCTGTTTATTGAGAAGGTTCTATGTATACTTTTTATCTGGGTGCATGGAGTAGTGCCCACAGGTCGCAGATGAAACTGCTGACAGATGCTAGTCAATAAATAACTGTTAACACATATAATTAGAAATTTTTAAAAAACTATATTTATATGGACAGGACGAGCAAAGTTACCAATATGGATTGGAGCATTTACCAACTACAGAAATACAGTTTGATAAACCATTTGTGATCAACTTGTCAACAATCAAGTATTGTTATTATGTTTCTTCGTATAGTAGTATACAAATATGTACTAATAAACTAAGTTAAGGGATAAAATTAAATCCTTATTGCTATCAATCAAAAAACCAGCAGCATGAAATATTATTTAAAAAAACAACTATTTTCAGGTGGCTACAAGCTATGGAAGAAGATGACTTTCTTCGTTGCATTCCCCGCTGTCGGTCTTGGTATGCTGAATGCTTACCTGGCCCACCAGGAGCATGCTCATGCTGCACAGCCTGAGTTCGTGCCCTACGACTTCATGCGCATCCGTTCTAAGGTAACACAATTAACTTTTAGAATTTATTGTTACTGAGTAAAAAAATACATACAAACGCATAGAGATATTCATACTTATTTATGATGAACTGCATCATTTTTTTTCCTAAATGAGATAAGACTTTGTATGGAGGCTCACCAGTTTGTTTTACCTGCCATAACAAGTACTACAATAATGTGTCCCATTACTTGTTATGGGTTTATTACTCAATAATTCATTATATTTTTTTCTCATTTCAGCGCTTCCCGTGGGGTGATGGCCAGAAGTCCCTCTTCCACAACCCCCATGTCAATGCTCTCCCATCCGGCTATGAGCACTAATTTAATTTTGAAATGCTAGAGCAAGTGTGCAAAACATGCTATTAGATTACAAATTATGTATTGTGATAAGTAACTAAATAAATTGTTAAAATGTACTCTTCTGTTCTTTTTAGTTCCTTCCCAATGTAGGATACTAGCATTTTGACCTGGAAATGCACAATTAATTAAAAACAGCAATATCTACTATTCAAATTAAGACTGGACTCATCCATCACATTGTGTGCCTTGTGGCACAGCTGGTGGTCTGTAAATTTCTACTTGTTGATTTTACAGCAGGGAATTTAGTCACAAGAAGCTAAATATAGCCTGTATACTATTGATTGGTGCCCAAGACAATCTTGCCAAGTGTGGGGCCAATTGTACTGAAAATAAAAGTTTTTGCTGAAATAGTCCCTTGATCGTATCATAACTATTGCTCATGCATGACAAAAATAGATGTTTTCTCTATGGCAATTAAACAGAGTTTGACATTTTGTATCTGTCATGTGTCAAACTTTTCGATCGATTGGCACGCAATGGAACATGTCATCAGTGATGTGTAAATAAACTCTCATTTTGTTAAATTACACTTTAAATTGGCGAACTTGAACTCGAAATTCACAAATAATGTAAAATTAATATCATTTATATAAAATACCAATATGGCGAGTGCTTCGGTGAAGGAATTTGGGAAGGCCTGGTGGTCAGAGGTGTACAACCGAATAATCGGAGCTGTCGTATTCGTTGACGATGCCAGTGCTGAGTGCCTGCACTGGGATGGCGGTCTGTTTAACCTGCTGTCTGGTGGAGCGGTTGCTGTGAAAAGTTTATCCCCATTCGAGGTAATATTCGAATAAGTTCATTACCAGAAAGTCTTAGAAGAAGCCTTACCCAATCATTACCAGATGTTTAAGGTGGTTTAGCTACTTTCAGCGTTTGTGGTTCCTTGCTTATATATATTAGACATGCCAATTACCTTCTCAAGAATGTTAACAGTTATAGTTGTAAAAAACAGGTCATGTAGCCAAACCTATCATTTACAGTTCCATAAAATATCCTGTATCATTTCAGGTATGCAAGAAAGATCAGAAAAAGGCAGTGTTTATAACACAAGCCACCTCTACCCAGCTGCAAACAATATCAGAGATCATCCGTCACAGTGACTTTACTCACTGCATCCTCATATCCTGCGTGAGCTTAGACGTGGTGTACTTGGAGGTGAATGACGGCAGGGATGTGAGTGACGTCATAGCGTCAGGACGGGGATCCATAGAGGCTACTAAGCAGCTGGAGATGATGCTCATTGGATGGATTGGGAAAAAGGTACAATATAGAATCAGTTTAATTTTAAATTTAAGTTTCTCTTGCATAAATTAAAAGACTACTTTTAGGATCCAAATTTATGATATAAGAAGTCGGTTAAAAATAATATTAAATTGTCTATCTGATTAAAATGTGCATCTGTGTTTGCAGTTAGTAAGAAATAGTTGCTTTAAAAGGTTCCCTTTCCCATGAATCACACCAATGATATAAGATATAGATAAAAAGTTGTTTATTCAAAGTAGGCTGAAAATCAGCACTTTTTGAAGGTCAATTTAACAAAAGACAGCCCCCAAAACGCCCACCCTTCACCACTTCCTATGTGTTATTGTTTAACTATTGTGTCTAAGATGTGGAATGGGTGTATGTGAATGGGTTAGATTAAACCAATTTAACTTTACCATAAATTATATGACTGAATATTAACCAACAAAATTATTAATTACAGCAAAGTGCAGTAGAAGTGGTGCACATACCAATCTTCACAATAGCTTTAACTAATGTGGTGTTTGTCACACCTCCCTACCACCAAGTATACCCACTGTTTGATGGCAAGCTGGAAGCAGGCAGCCAATCCATAGACTTGCACTCACTCTCCAATCAAGAGAGGTCTCATGCAAGGAGGCTGGCCAGTGGGCTGAATAATATGATGGACTCCATGAATCTGAAGGAAGATATTTACTATATGGGCTCTTACAGTTCCCTAATAGCTGGCATTTTGGAGAATTCACCCGTCTGCCTGGCCAGGCGAAAGGTATGAAGATCTTCTTTTTTTCATTTATTCTAGCATTAATTTTCATTCTTTGATTTTCTGTGTCTGGTTTCATAGAAAAACTTTATTGCAAAGAGCATATTTTACAACTAATGACAAAGCCTACAATATTGAACTACATCTTTCTGCCCAAAAATATGTTGTCCATAAATAAGCTAAATTTAACTTATTTTATATTTCAGAACTGCTTGCACCCAGCATCGCTGATCATAGTAGATCGCACGCTAGACCTGTGTGGCGTGACCAGCTTCTCCACAGAGTCAGTGCTGGATAAAATCATGTCAGCTCTACCAAGGTTCCCTGGTCATTCCACTGAGGTTGCTGTTGATATGTCACCACTTTGTGAGGCTAATGTGTAAGTGTCTGCATATCTTTACTAATATAATATTTAAAGCTGAAGAGTTTGTATGTTTGCTTAAAAACACTAACCACTGGGAAATTTAAATAGCACTAGCTTCTGCCAGCGGTTTCACCCGCGTCCCGTGGTACTCCGCGCACCCGGATAAAAAGTAGCCAATAGCTTTCCTCGATAAATGGGCTATCTAACACTGAAAGAATTATCCAAATCGGATAAGTAGTTCCTGAGATTAGCGTGTTCAAACAATCAAACTCTTCAGCTTTATAATACTAGTATAGATTGGCAGGAAAGTGTGTCAAAGTTCTTTAAAAAAAAGTTTTTTACTGGCAGTGATATTAAGCGAAAGAAAAGATATTTCTTGGCACCAAAAACTTTGACTAGTTGCAAATGTCATTCGCCCTTTAAAACCTTCTTGCGGTTAATCTTTAATTATTTTTAAAAACTTCGGCTCTGTCTTTACATTTATTTAAGGCAAAAACCCCATTACCTACTCATAAAGATACAATATTTCTTAATTTAACCATTTATTTCCAGTATCAACCACCCAGAAGACGTCCAACTAAGTCCGGGCTGCTTGTACCACGCGAACGATGACGCGTGTGTTCAAACCTACGAGTACATGATCAACAAATCTCACAAAGAAGTCATGTTCGATCTCTACAACAAGTTATCCAAGATTGACATACAAAAGTCGCCAAGTCCTAAATCACTGTTGAAAGTCACGCCACAAAGCGTCGAAAAGATCGTCACGGCGTCTAAAGGTAATGCTGAAAGAACGTAGGTACAGTCGCGGACATTAATGCAGTAGCAACTTTCAAACCTTCGCAATTTTGTAGTGTAATACTGTGCCTGAACACAACTGATCCACTGGTTACACTACCACCTATATATGGCAAAAATAGGAAAGGTGGCAGATTTCTAGTGTATTGATGACCCCGACCATAGATACATTTGGTTCTTACTTGC
This sequence comes from Heliothis virescens, assembly GCA_002382865.2. Classification (NCBI taxonomy): domain Eukaryota; kingdom Metazoa; phylum Arthropoda; class Insecta; order Lepidoptera; family Noctuidae; genus Heliothis; species Heliothis virescens. Next base: position 4,929,688 of record NWSH02000525.1, on the reverse strand, counting down.
AAGGTTTTTTCCTCATTCGTTAGTGTGTTTATAAACAGATAACAGGATATTTGAACCCGGAATTTGAACTGTGGTTTTGTTTCTTTGTTTTGTGTGAGAATCGATTTCCTGTGGAAACATCTACCGAATTGGCAAACATGCCGCCGAGCCGCCGAGTCAAGTCGAGGACAGTATTTGTCGCACAAATGTCATAACTATTCCAGTTTTAGTAACTTTCTAAATAAAAACTTATGAAATATGTATATCATCAATATTATCATTATTTTGTTGTTGTTTACGAGGTATGATAAATTGATGTAAATATTTCAAGTGTGTCTACTAATGCAATCATAATTTGCTGACGTAATGTAATTTGATATACTTTAACATTTTTGGTTCTAGATTCGACCAAGCAAATAATTTTCTGCTCATTCCATTATTTTTTGTTTAGCATAGCATAACTCATATTACCTAAGCATCAACAATTTTTACGAAAATTATACAATAACCTAAATAAAAATAAAGGAATATCCTTTTATATTTCAGGTAATTACGATATAATAGGCAAGCACCTAGGCGTGCTGCAACAGGCGCTAGCAGTAGTACAAACACTGAAATCTCCGCGGCGTGTGCAGCAAGAGCTGCTCATGAGCTTGGAGAAGCAAGTGTTGCAGAATCTTGCAGCCAGTAGAGACTCCACCAGTGTGTTGCATCAGGTACAGTCAGCATCAAAAGTAGCTAAACAAATCAAAATTTTCAAAACTGCTAAACACCGTGTCGTCAATAACTTACCGGACTACTCATCTACTTTTTTTGAAGTTCAGGATGTGAAGCAAATTTTGGCGTTTGTGTTGTTAAGAAATTACGATCCTAGACGTTGTGAGGCACTTTTAAAAATATTGATTTGCTCAGCTACTTTTGATGCTGACCGTACCTATGTCATATTATGTTCCTAGTATATTTTCTATAACGGAAATACTTCGTTCTCGTTAAATAAGTTTGAGTCACTGAGTGAGCCTCATGCTTACTCACAAGTGCAATATTTTTGTTCATACAATTTGACTGTTCCAAAATCACTAGCCGACTTTGGGTTATTTGACGTGAGTTGTACCTAAGTAAAAAATAAAATGCAATTACTTTCACATGATTTAACCTTTGTATGCTTCTAAAAATATGTTTTCGGTTTATTTAACTTTTCAACTAAAATGTTGATGAATTTTGTCTCTTTTAGATCAGCCACCTAATTAAGACCCGCAAAGACAGAAAACTACCTCTAGAGAGCTTGTTAGCGCTTCTTATCCACGTCTACTCTCTCGTCGGCACTGAAGTGTCATTCTCCAAACAACACGAGGACAGTCTCACTGAAACCCTGAGTGTGGCCATATTTGAAGACCATAGGAGTTTGTACCAGAAAACTGTGGAAACCGAGAGCCTTATGGTGACCCCGGAGTATTGTGATGCTACTGCTAAGAGAGTGATGGGTCAACTAAAGGATATTGCGCAAATGAGGAGGATTTTGCACAAGTGAGTGGATATTTTCATATAATATATTGGCAAAAAAGACTAATATGCAATCTTACTGCACTTGTTTTATAATCGTAGCCATAATATTAGGGGTCCCTTTTATTAATGAGGCGGTTTTTCTCTCCACAGGTACAATTCCGTATTGAAGACTTGTGAGACAGGAGTAGGTCATGAATACCGTGGAGTTTTGCAGCAATTGGTGGAAGACCTAGTCGACACTGAACGTCCTGAGATGACAGACTTGAAGCACCGGAATGAGAGCATCAAGGACCTACTGCGTAGTGGACTCAAGTAAGCACTCATTTAAATTCAAACACAACCTTTTAATGTAACGCCATCTAGCGGTGAGTAGATTAAGTATTACAGCTTGTTATACGTTTCAATCTCAAGTATTATCACGCCATCTAGTGATGAATAGCGAGCAACTGTCTGTCGTCACTGCTAAGTAAAAGAACTCAAGAAGTTCAGTAATAACGTATTGTTTTGTTTGTTTATTTATAGCATTCTGACAAGTAAAAAGACGCGAAGCACAAAACATCCTTTAGACAACTCTACGATTATAATCTTCGTGATCGGCGGGATAACAGCGGAAGAATGCAAACGCTTACACCGCAGTGTGATCACCAGTGGTATAGACAACACCGTGCTAATCGGTTCTACGAAGCTGGTCACCCCTGGCGAAGCTATGAGGGATGTGTTGCCATTATAGCGACGCGAGAAAAAGGTCAAAAAGTCATGGTCTGCTGGCTATGGTCGCTGGTCGCATAGGCGGCGCGTAAGGTACGCCAGCTTGTTTGGGGAACTGTAAGCTATAGCGTGGGTAATCAAGTTTCATTTTGAATTAAGAACTGCTTCATTTTAAAAAGGGAATATGCGTTTAAATATGGACGGCTGAATTTAGTGTCGGTGATTTTCCTTGTTAAATTACATATTATGTACTAGATGTTACATTGGTCCTTTTATCCGTATAATTATATGTACTTGGTGGTATGGATTTAAAATAGTTACTATTGAAAATTCAGTAAGTATATAAGTATTCAATGTATAATCTGTATTTTTTGTCTGAACATAAGCTAAGTGTCTGTATCCATGTAAAAAGTTTATGTGAAATACAATGATTAAATAAATAATTAGGTGCTAAGACTACGTTGTTATTTTTGTTTTTTATTTTCTTGTTAAATGTATATATTTTAATATTAGTTAAGCATAACGCAATGCAATTACAATGCAAAATAAAATATTTTTTCTTGAATGGTATTTATTTTTTCATTGGATGACGACTTTTAGTAAACATTCAACATTTTCAAGTGGATACCAGAATTCTATAATTCAGGACTTTTTAGGCTTCTGACGGACCATAAAGTCTGCTTAAGGGTGAAGCTAAACGAGCGTAATTTTGTGAGTTGTGAGTAGCAGAATTTCGGTCGCAGAAAATCTGTTACATTCGGTTTCATACAAAAGTCCTATTTGATTCACACGGCAACGCAAAATGAGTTGTCTTTTTTGTTTGTAACGATTTTCTGCGACCGAAATTCTGCGACTCACGACTCAAAAAATTACGCTAGTTTGGCCTCAGCCTAACATCTCATCCCGCCAACGGAATCAGAAAACATTTAAAGTGAAAATAAAAGTCTTCTAAGTAACGTTTAAAGTTTTATTCAAACACTAGTTTGTGACCATTTATGTCTAAGTAATCAGTTCATTCCCATTTCATCTATGATATTAATTATTATCAAATTCCAAAACGCCTTACTAATAAATTATTTCAGAAAAATGCGAATGATATCGAAATTATAGACATAAATTAACTAATATAAGCTACATAATCTCATGTTTTTTCTCAGGAATGTATTTGTTACATGATTTTACAATATTCTTGTTTAAATTAATTAAATACTTAAACTTAATTTTACACAAAGATTTTATTGACAGGAATAAATGCAGTTGTTTGTTTATGGAATAGGTAACTCTTACTAGAAAATTGGCCAAAGTTTGTGCTATAGTGAATAAAGAAGTTAAAAACAGAAAATACTAAAACTTTTTTAAACACACATTAACTTTACTGAAAAACATGGGCACTTTATGATTGAAAAGTTCAAACAAAAGGTTCAATTCTCCAAGGTGTTTTAAAAGCATCAGTTTTTTTCCTTGAGACATTGTCATACAATTTATTAAGTATCTAGCCCATTTAGTTCTTAATTATTGTTAGGCTGAGTAATTCACCATTTTGTATTGGAAATTTTTATAGTGAGTTGGTGGATAATACTTAATTTTGCCGTCAATTAGATTCATAAGCAAGTATTTATTAGGAAGACGGCCATATTTGATATCCTATCCTACTATAGTTTATTTACTATCACATTTTTCTTGTAATACGTTCCTTAATGCCTACTTTTTATTGTATCGCCAATTACGTTAATACTTCGAGACTACGTGGATCTACCACACTTTTACCCTTTGTATATAAATTAGGTACATGGAAAAGAAATTGCTGGCAACCCCAGCATGAATTTACCAAAAATAACACACCTATGAGCAAATTTATATGATAGCGTTTAACTAAGAAAATTATATTCGACCTATGCTCAACATTAGTCAGAATAATAATTAAGACCTATTATTGAGAGTGCGCACAATGAGCACCACGAATTGGGTCAACCATAAAAAAAACAAACACGATCTCATTTTGAAAACCACATTCCCTATTCAGATTCATATAAATTCCATTCACGACTTAACGCAGTACTTAATACTTATTTATAATATCGTGTTTAATTGAATTAGGCACAGGGATTTCAGTCCATGCCGGCGACATCACCGCCCTTCCTGAAGTCGGCGTTCGCGTATATCGCAGTTTTATTTCTAAAGAGAGCGCAGATTATTGAGCCTCTGCCTCGGTAGCGGACCATGCCGTGGCCTTTAGCTCGGAGACCTTTTACAATATCCTGAGAACAAAAAGAAAGAAGTTAATAACTGCAATGAAGCCTGTTTTTAACAAAAGGTTATCAAGTATGGAGCAATCTAGCAAAAACTATTTTAACCATTGAAATGTTTTTTTTTACCTCTGTGATACCAAATTCATACTCGACGTGCATAGGCGTGATCTGGTGGTGGATCCGCGCCTCGTCCACGGCTTCCTTGATGGACTGATCGAACCACAGCTTGCGTATTGTCACCTGAAAGATGAAGGTTCATATGTTGTTAAAGAGAATTATATGACGTTTCCCTCTAAAAACCCATCAGCTGGTTTTATCATTTGGTCTTACAACAGCTCCGAATTAAATCCACATTTATTTATGATAGCTTGGTTTTGGGCTTGCATAGCTAGGCATTAAAATGTTTGAAATGACTCTCATCTTTGGAGTTTCGGAGATAGATGATCGCACAATTCATCAGGTACCTACTGTAAATACTATGCATAATATTTGTGTATCCTTGTCCTAAACTTACCAAAGCCACGGCAGTAGTAATCTTAGTTCCTCCAGAGGCGCCAATGACGAGCTTCGCGTTGCCATTTCTGTCCACAATGATGCTCGGGCTCATGGAAGACATGGGTCGTTTGTGCGGTGCGATGAAGTTCGCAGGTGAAGGCTTGAGCCCGAAGAAGTTGGTGATCCCAGGAGACGAGAAGTCGTCCATTACGTTGTTCATTACTATACCCGTTTTGAGGGTCGAGAAACCGGCTCCGTAGCTGATGAAATGAAAAGATTTACGAATTTGTTTATAAGAATGAATTTTACTTAATTATCATGTATCATCAAAAGTTTATTTGCTGTTCGTAGAGAGATTGAAAATGTAGGAATCAAAGGGATTCAAGGATCTGTCCAAAGCATTCTATAGGTACTAGAGCTTTAGGTACTAATAACGCGGACTTTACTTTGAGGTTCTGAAAAAGGGTCCAATTGGTTTTCTCTACGAAACACACGAATACAGCTTAAATCTGAACAGGCCTCATCTTCTAAGGTTCACCAATAAACATCGAATCTACTTACTAGTAGTTGATAGAGCTGGTGACAGACACCGCGTCCCCATTGCCAGCGATGATGGAGATGTGAGCAGTGCCAGCATCGGGCTGGTTGTACGTCTCGGCGCCGTATGTAGCCGTGTCGTTACTGGTCGCCGTGTCGTTGATACGCATTCGGACTTCTGTGCCGTATTCTGGAGTTGTTACGTTGCGGATCATCTGAAGGAAAAATTGAGATTTTTATAAACGAAGACTGTGGTTTAAGACAAGGTTGTGTACTACGAGCGAGACCCTTGTTTTAAAATTTTGGGGTATAGGTACCGGTACTAGTTTGGAGGTTTAATATGTATTCTTTGAGTACATTCATTGTAGTTCATACTTAGATCAGTAGGCTCAGTGCTTGGTGACGACCAAGCAGAAACCACAGCCGTATTTTCGACACATATTTGCTCATAAACCTCTGTTTTCTGATTTGATAGTTTTTGTCACACCTTATTTAGCCTGTTACAAGAGCGACAACCGAGGACTATAGCACGATAACACAAAGTCAAGAGGTCAAAGTTATTTATGTATACATCCATATTATTTTTACATAATTAATAATGACAGCAGCCTATTTTGTAATCGCGCGGTTTTGCAAAAAATGAGGAAGTGGTTCACTCGCTTGCTTAACTAATTTTGAAAATTTTTGACGCGCAATTTACTAAACAAGTTGTTTTTAAATTGGCCAGCGGTTTTACAAAGCAGCTGATTCTACCACCCATCGGCGACAGATGAGATTTTTGGATATAATAATGCGGTAAAGACTAATCACCTCAGTCAGATCCAGGAAGTCCATATCTCCAAGCTTCGTCCTAGTAGCGTAGGCATATTTGAAGGCTTCAATAATCCTGTGGTAGGTGAGGATCTTGTCTTCCGTGCTGTTGATGCTGGAGGCGTTGAAGTTGTACCCGCTGAGGATGTTCAGGATGTTCACCAGGATAGCCCCGCTGCTTGGAGGGGGAGGGGAGTAGAACGTGTCCCCGTTGCTTAGGGGTACAGCTATGGGCTCCGTGATCTTTGCTCTGCGAAGAAATTTTATAAATGAGCCTGACTGATAAAGTGAAAAAATGTGTGGGAGTTAATATTCGAAGTTGTTGAATAAATATAAGAAAAGAGAGTGACATTTTCTTCTGCACCTCTTTTAGTGGGAGGAGTAGGTCATTCGTTAATGTTCCTTTAAAAAAAATATGGGTACATTCTGTTGCCAAACTGTTAGTTAAAAATCAGAGCAAACATTTGACTACGTTGTAACAAATGCTTACTGACTTCATGAGACTTTCTCCCGGATATAGGATGTGCCTAATTGTAGTCAGCTATACTTGTTGAACTCTCTAGCATTGCCGGTTGACGAGTTTAAAATAATAGGTTCTGTAATTTTAAGCCTCCTTTGTTTTTACAACGCTTTCACACGTTTGCTGCAATAGTACGGCATGAATTTGGGTAGCAGGATTTGTACCAAACATACAATATTTGCAACAAAAGAAAAACTCTCATTAGAGGTGGCCATTCCATGGATGATAGAAGAGAAGTCAATCAGTGTTTTGCCTAATTTTGGAACGCTGGTGATTGTTTCCTTCGAAATATTCAATGAAAATCTACAATCCGTCATTCAAAATGAATCGTCTTATATGGCTTTAGCCAGTTATAGAGGTTCCAGATAAAGTTTTAGATAGCTATCTTACAGATAATGCCACATAAATGGTTTTAATTTTGACTGCTTTTCTATGGCATTACCTGTCAATCTGCTATCTAGAACTTTATCTGTTACCTCTGTAACTGGCCCTTAGTTTTTGTTTTGCAACTTGTACCGCACATACATGCATATGTAATCGCTGGCTCCCTGATATAGTTGTGTAGTCGATGTCATAATTTAATTGCATTCCTGCCCCTAGCCAACAGCTCGCAAATTATTCCTGTCGTGCATCTATTCTTAATTATTTCGCTATGCTATATTTGCATACACGTGATTATGAGTGTACTATTTATTTCATTAGTTAAAATCAGTAGAGTTTTCGTCCGTTATGCCATTATTTTGTAGAATTTGATGAAGTCTGAACACGTGAGTGTCACTTAAATTCAGCCTGCGTGCGGGTGTTAGTGATTATTTCTACTAAAGTGATGAATGATCAAAAACAATTATGGTCACATGTCACATAGAATAGGTATAGGTGGTCAACGGTTCACAGCGTTTGTAGGTGGTTGACTTTTCAAAAAAAGGGTGACAAAAGCTTTATATCATTGTAATAAAACAATACTTATAAAGTATTTCCAACGATATCCAAATAATAGGTATATTTCCATACAATTCTGTGAGTCATGTGTATCGTTTAATCAGGTGCAATAATGTTTTGTTTTTAATGTTTAATGACTGTTTATAGAGATACCTATAAATATAGGTGACTATTCGAAGTCTGTGTTACGCTAACCCCACTCCGATAAGGGTCGGAGAGATTAAGGAATGCAGAAGGTTTTGCTCAATATTTGCTTTCTATCAAAATAACTCTTAGAGGTAGCCATAATACATTCGTTTCATGATTTATCAGCAAAAGAATTCGAGACGAATTAAGGCGTTAGTCACACTCATGGTTAATTAGGAGAAGTATGTTTAACAGAACCATTGGAATGTTACATTTTTGATTGATTTTGTTGGAATTCCTTTACTTTAATGGCGTCCAAGGCCGATTGTCGGCCATGACGGCTGTTCTCATATAAGGAGATCAGCCAATTGCGCAGGACATGTTATAGTGTTCAAGCATTTGCGCAAATACAGGAGCACTCCCTGTTCCCTCACTCTCATAGCCCGATGGGACGGCAATCCCACACGGCCGGGTTTCAGCAACACCCCGGAATCAAACCTGAGACCTCGTGCACTGCTGTCGGCTATGCGAGGTAAGTTAGGTACCTTAAGCACAATTCCATTAGCGAATATTTCTGATAATGATATTATTTGCCGGTGAACTCCAAGTAGTTCAACTGAGGCATATTTTGATAAGAATATGTATAAGTAGTCTGACACTGATAAAATACTGAGCAATAGCACAGCGAGGGCTTACTGATTAAGGTATTTGGTTCAGCATAACTATTGTGTCAGTACAAGGCATCAAATTGCCAATACCCTGCAGGTACACCTGATTTGCATATTTTTTGCATAGTTGGTACCTAAGGATTTTTGCGATTTTGTAATTATGTCTTCGTTACATTTAAATAAAGTAAGACTAGAAATTAATTTCTCTCTAAGTAGAGAGAAATTACTGAGATATTAGAAGGCTATTAATATTTTAAGTATCTGAATGTCAATCAACTTTTCATAGGTGTATCAAGTCTATCTGTCTATTCAATGGAATATCATTAAGATTTAAGTGACATAAACAGTTTCATTATGCTGAGTAGTTTTACCAGCACACCTTCTGTTATGGACTATGGATATTATGGACATAAACCAAAGGAAGCATTTCTACGTGTGTAGGGATTTTTTCTCTTTTCGCTTAAATATGAGGGCAACGAACGTTCACCTTTTGTCTGACATGACACATTGCTCAATTATATTAAAACTATTTTTCCATTAATGTGTAAAGGTAATGTATGACCGTACTAGTTCCAGCAGCTGTTTAAAAGTCTACAATGATGCAATATTGGGTTTGTATTAAAAACAAACATGTTAGTAGGTGCTATGTATGATCATTTACTTGGTTATCTATACTAATATTATAAAGAGGAAAACTTTGTTTGTTTGTTTGTTTGTTTGTTTGGTTGTAATGAATAGGCTCAAAAACTACTGGACCGATTTTAAAAATTCTTTCACCATTCGAAAGGTACATTATCCACGAGTGGCATAGGCTATATTTTATCCGGGTGCGCGCAGCAGTTCCCACGGGAGAGCGGGTGAAACCGCTGGCGGAAGCTAGTTCAGGTGATTAAGACGTAAGTACACGGGGCCTATATGTGGGGTAGTAAATTGTAGGACGTACAATAGAACATGAAGAAATACATAGACTTGTATGTTTAAAGCTGAAGAATACGACGCCCAACCCATTGTTCAAGTACTCTCACTCATTCCTCAGGTTCAATTCCTGGGTCAAGCCGAAATCGCTTTGTGAGTTATCGACCACACTGCTTAATCGACTTTGAAAACTCCTAGAACTTAAATCTTATGGCTGCTCGACCAGTTTTATATTTTTCTCAAAATTCAACCTTATTTCTGTCTTTGCTTTTAATCAACTTCTTAAAAAGAAAAATATCATCAACAATTCATCAGTTTCATGTCTCACGCGAAATCGAGTCTCGAGTAAAAACTCAGGCGCAGTACATACTGGCTTTCAAACCTGTTCCCACAATGGTGTTTATTGCCAACTCCTGGCCTTCTGACCTCGAGGGAAACGGTTGTGTATTGTGATAATATTTGCAAGGGAATAGGCAGAAACTTGGCTAATACAGCGTAACAAATTACATAATCAAAGTTATGCCAATGGGTAATCTTTATTTTTGGGACAAATCTATATTTACTAATATAAAGCTGAAGAGTTTGTTTGTTTGAACGCGCTAATCTCAGGAACTACTGGTCCGATTTGAGAAATTCTTTCAGTGTTAGATAGCCCATTTATCGAGGAAGGCGTTAGGCTACTTTTTATCCGGGTGCGCGCGGTAGTTCCCACGGGAAAGCGGGTGAAACCGCTGGCAGAAGCTAGTGTTAAGATAAGACCTTATCATAGCTATATTTGTGTAAAAAGTTGCCCATAAATTAATTTCTGAAAAACAATGAGGACATCGGTTTCCAATACGTGTATAAATGATATTCGTCCATTTCGCGCGGCTTAAGTAAATCATAAACGAAAAATTCTTTTGTTTTCATGAACTTTGAGAATGATGTCATCTGATATGGTGTATATTTATAAGTACGTCTGTACCTCCAAGTTTTGTTTGTTATTAAGATAAGAATATACATAGGCATATAAAGTGTGTATGTAGGTATGTAAATAATGGATAAGGCAGCGAGAGTATGTTGACATAACACGATCATTCATATGTTATCGGATTATGCGAAGCTTGAGAAAATATTAATGGCTATTGTTATTGTATTTCGTTTAGAAACGTTTGCGTTTCTATTCATTGCTTAGAGCGTAGGAAATGTTTTACCTATAATAATAATGGCGTCCTAGCCGATTATCGGCCACGGCGGCTGTTCTCATATAAGGAGATCAGCCAGCTGCGCAGGACATATTATAGTGCACAAGCATTTGCGCAGACACAGGTGCACTCCCTATTCCCTCACTCTCATAACCCGATGGGACGGCAATCCGACACGACCGGAGAGAGATCAGGCGCAGGACCGACATTAACGTGCTCTCCGATGCACGGGTGTATCAATCACCAACTTCCAACTCTGGGCTGCTTTATGAAAGTTTTCTAAAACCCACAAAGCGATTTCGGCCCGTCCCGGGAATCGAACCCGAGACCTCGTGATCAGCAGCCTATGCGACAACTAGACCAACGAGGCAGTTTTACCTATACATACTTATTTATCGAATTACAACCCACAATGCAATATTATTATTGCAAAATTGTTTTCATTGACAGCACAACTGGAATAAAATTGCTTTACTTGTTTATAAAGACCCTTAGTTTGCTCAGCATAAAATTTTGTACTGTTATTGTTTTCTAATTGTTGAATGGACATATAAAATTGCATGTCACCGTTATATATATAATATGTAACACTAACATGGTCGAAACTAACGCCTCTATTATAAAACTAGCTTCCGCCAGCGGTTTCACCCGCTTTCCCGTGGGAACTCCTGAGCGCACCCGGATAAAAAGTGGCCTATATCCTTCCTCAATAAATGGGCTTTCTAACACTGAAAGAATGTTTCAAATCGGACAAATAGCTCCTAAGATTAGCGCGTTCAAACAAACAAACTCTTCAGCTTTATAACATGAGTATATGTAGATGTGGTTTTAAAAAGTACGGGGTTTAGAACTAGGTTTAGAGCTTCAATTTTGTCCTAGACTATGGTTTATACCTAGTACTAAAGCCAATACTTTAAAGCCAATACACAAGGTGGTTTATTTATTTATTCAATTTTTTTGCAAAATATCTTTGAATCTTGTCTGAGAACTGGCGATGTAATAGGTAAGGTAGGACTTTCAAGCAGCGAATGTTGTATTTAATCTATAAGTACTAATCCCACCAAAAACATAAATGTAAAAAAGGAAAGCCAAGTTCAATACAAAACCTATGCTTGGTTATGGGCTTCGCCGCAAAAAGAATGGAGATCTAAATGAGTAGGTACCAAGTTCTGTACAAAATCCAAATATGTATTTATAGGAACAAGATTTGACTTGGCCAGTTTTCATTA
>NWSH02000525.1:4905633-4915690 GCA_002382865.2 Heliothis virescens | reverse complement strand
TAAAATTAGGGGGGGTCCCCATACAATAAACGTGTGACGTTGTATGGGGACCCCCCCTATTTTTTAACTTTTTTCTATTTTCAGATTTTTTCCTACGCTTACACACAATTACCGAGCTAGGTTCCAAATTTCATATTTCTAGGTTATCTGGAAGTAGGTTAGGTTTAGGTACTATAAGTCAGTCAGTCAGTGGGAATTTTACGACTTTTGGACCTTCATATCTTTATAACCGTTTGAGCTAGCTTCATGAAATTTAGGCTTCTAGGTGTCCTTATGGACATAATGAAACACGCGTAGTTTGAAGTGTTTACGTTAAATAGGTTTTGAGTTATGGAGGGGTAAAAAGTGGCACCAAATGGTTCGTGTAAATATACACGTGGCGCTTGCTAGCCAGTTTTTGCTTGAACTTGGCTTGACACGCTGCCGCGTGTCTAGATATTATAATACTGAAGAGTTTGTTTGTTTGAACGCGCTAATCTCAGGAACTACTGATCCGATTTGAAAAGTTCTTTCAGTGTTAGATAGCCCATTTATCGAGGAAGGCTGTAGGCTACTTTTAATCCGGGTGCGCCGAGTAGTTCCCACGGGACGCGGGTGAAACCGCTGGCAGAAGCTAGTATAAGTATACAAATAGCCATTAGTAAGTATGTAAATACTTAGTAATTTTACGACCTATAGACTACACATTTAAATAAAAATATTAACAGTGCTATAAAAGTTAAATCATTTTCTAGAACATTCCACATTCGTTTAAATATTTACTTCACGTTGTTAAAGTAAGCACTTACCTACCTATACTATATGACTGTGTACCTAGGCCTCACCTTGGGGCCTTCCATGTAATTCGAAGACCGTACCTACTAAATTGAATCTGATTACATTTATGTGAATTTTACGTAAGATTAAAATACTATGAAATAACGGATTTTTCTTTCCTAATCAATATTCCGGTACTAAAATACTTGAATATTTGTGATAGAAATAAAAAAAAATGTGCAGATAAAAAAATGCACATCAACCTACCTCAATCAGTCTTTCTTCAATAGATTATAACTTTTTCACAATTATAGTCGAACGTTAATGTTCGATTGGTATGTATCTACGCGGTCGATTTAAGAACTTCCTCCTTTTTCGAAAGTCAGTTAAGTGGAAATAGGAAATTACGGATGCAGTTTTTATTTCTTGTTTCTGACGCTTCTCCTCTGACGCCTCTAAGGATTCCTTTCGCACCTACAGTTTTCGTCAAATAACTTTTCATCTCCCTGAGGCTTCTCTGAAGTTAACCATATGACTCCTCGCGCATGTGGAGTATAATTTGGTTCTTACATTTATGGAATACCATGAAGCCAACTTCAGACAAGCAGGGCTACTAAACAAGACTTGCCATTGTAGTCCAAAGTCAACAATTTAGGGTTGCCATCAAAAAAATATACTTACTCATACTGGTTCAGGTCCTCAGCAGTGATGATGCTCCCCACCCTCTCGAGATCATCCAAGAGGTCCGCAGCCAGGGACCCATTGTAAAAGTCATCGGCCCCGTTCTCAGCTATCCTTGCGAAGGTATGGCATAAGGCCTCACTGGGCTTTACCATCGTACCTGGCTTGTGGAACTGTCCTTTCGCTGTGTTGAAATACATTTTCCTGTGGATAAGGAAAGTGATGAGTTTCCTTGTCACATGATGAATTTATGAGCACAATTGTTGGAGATTTTCTTTTCTTTCTCTTAAAGACCAAGGGGCTTTTTAGTGTTCATTTTAAAATTCAAAATTGCAATTGGATGTTTTCCAAATATAAATCCGACGGATCCGTTACTAATTGGTAATTTTAATGGAGTCTAACATCGCCTGTCCGCATTTTGTAATCTGATTAATGAGCAGATATACAAATTGTCTTGAAGTAAACAAAGAGATTAGTGTTTACTTTCTTTTAATTAGATAAGTATTTTTCGCTATTGTTATAATCTGCTTAAAATTTTTATATTGAATAATGCCGTTGCTTCTTAGCTGACATGAGCTCGACTTTGAGGAAGTGAGGTACGATATTTATAGCTTTGAGGAAATAAGCCGTAAAATTCAAAGTCAAAGTTTACATTATATAGTGAAGACTCACTAATGAACTGAGCATACAGAAATCCTTGATTATGTGAAGTTTCTTAGCCTCTATAAAACACACATAATTGCACGTGCAGGTTTGTTTGTATTATGCTGTGATCATATCTTCAGTTGCCCGTATTAATTTTTTATCAAAAGTAGATAATACAGGTATTTCCCTTTTAGTTATTCCATGTGTGGCTCATCATTAGATTAATCGTACACCAATGTTTTTTACAAAAAAATGTCTAACCCCTCCATTATCTATACCTATATATAAAAATTCACAATACAGACACGTCTTTTGGTACCACACAGGGACCAAAGTATAGATATTTTACTTTACCAAAAGTTCGGCAACTATGCCATTACAGAGCGTTCCTAAACTTGCATCCAAAGACAATGTGCATGTACCGCACCTACATTTACACAAATATGGCTTGACTCCTTTCCTGAGATAAACCTATACAGACTTTTTAGTAGCAGTAGCCAAAGGTCAATTAACCTGAGATGGGGATCATTCTTGATGTACGCAGCGCTTTCCAGTCCATCATACATGGCTTTAGACATCTGGTAGCCGTTCTTGCACAGCTCCAGACTCGGGGTTATTAGGCTGTCCCAGGGCAACTTGCCCCAGCGTTTGTGGGCAGCCCACATGCCTCGTAGTTCACCAGGCACGCCCACCGCCAATGGACCTGGTTGAATTAAATTGAAGTTGTATTGAAGGTTGATTTTAGTTATAAATGGAATAGTAAGTACGAACTTTTGATCGCTCGGTAATATTAATAAGGTGATTTTCTGTATTTATGTGATTTAGTTTGGATTCTTTATTGTACTTACTTAAATAATTTATATTTTACCGACAAAGACACAAGTTACAAAAAGGTGATCCGTGAATATAAATCGAATATCTAAAAAATAATTATACACAGAATGCAAGTGTGTATGGCATACGAGTAACAACAATTTATCTATAACTAACCACAAAAATCATAACTACTCTCATTTTTCATGTTAGTGCATTTGACAAATTACAAAGTGTTTAAAAAAAATACTTTTTGTGGTCAAAAGCCTGGAAAGTTCTATGAAATAACACTGATAACAAAAATCATGTAAGTAGGTAATTGCTAGTTGTCTAGGCGTTATGATATGTTATTAAAATCTTATTTATATTTATTGTACAATATATTTATTTATTGCCATTTAAAAATACTAAATTCAATATCCTCGTACTGAAACATATAGGGTAGGTTGGTGTAAGATGGCGCAGGAGATAAGATGGCGCACTCGCGATTGGTGGATTCTGGTGAATCGTGTGTAGCTAATTTCAGTCGTGTTTTGTTGACTATCTGTGCAGACACGTGCTCCCAAAAAAAAATTGAATTTGCTCACAAAACGATTGTTCCAGGTGAATTTTAAGATTTTGAACACTTTTAATCTAATTTTATTCTCTTTTGTAAGTGGAGTTAGTATAAAACAATGCATATATTATGTGTTTTGAATGAGTTGTTGATTAAACAAATACTTTGTATCGACCTAAGAAACTTAATAATTCTGGTATTTCATTAGAGATGGCATTAGTGCAATGATTTCTGCATTGTGGGGAAGTTTGTAAGATGGCGCAACGAGCGGGAGTACAAGATGGCGCGCGCTATCTTACAAACCGTATTTTTTAATATCAGGAAAGGATTTTAATTTTTAATTCTTTTTGAAAAAAAAATATTGCAAAATATATAAGCGCGAAAGGAAAAGTGACAGGTACACATGGGCACCTTTACTATTGAAGAAACACGTAAGCTCATACATGAAGGTAAAAGATTCCAATCCCATTCCAATTGAAGATCCACTAATAGGAAACGCATGGAATCAAAAGTAATTAGCAATTCACCTTACAGCAAGGAAATAAAAAGCTGAACCAACACCTAGAAAACCTAAAAAAACCTAAAGCACCCAACAAACCTACTGTAGAAAAGGTCTGGGGTCTGGTCTTGGGTGTCTGGAAATTTATAAGGAACCCCCAAAAAGAAAACTGTATAGAGTGCTCATGTGTGTAAAGAATGATAGCATAATAAACGTACGGGATATCTTTGATACGGTGTATTCAAATGTGACACTTGTCTCCCTTAGATGACCTCGCTTTAATTGCGCCATCTTATCAACTTTGCTGCGCCAACTTACCGGATGGGTTGTGTAAAAGTGCGCATTTCTCTTTTTTTAGATTCATGTGAAAATTTTTCCAAAGATAATAGATGTGATTTTGATTTTAATGTTCTATTGTTACCAATAAGTCAAAGATTCAGAATACATAAATTTGATTTCGAAATGTTACATAATTTTTTTCTTATGATCGATTGTTTCAAAAGTGCGTCATCTTACACCAACCTACCCTACATATAAAAAGATAATAAAAAGGTTTGAATTTAGAAGGAAGGCCAAGTAATAGACAAAGGTTTATTTTATTTTATCTCATGTCGAATGAACACAGGCAAGGGCATAAAACAGCTAGTTCCTAGATTATCTGTGTAGGAGGGAAACAGGCTAGGTAACGGTGCTCCTAGATAGGTAATGGATTAGCAGGTTGATGTTATGTACTAGTACCAACCGGTACAAACCAGTTCTTTTTAACCTTTATAGAAGAAATCTATACTAATAATATTAAGCTGAAGAGTTTGTTGGGTTACTTGTTTGAACACGCTAGTCTCAGGGACTACTGGTCCGATTTCAAAGATTCTTACAGTGTTAGGTCGCCCATTTATCGATAACAGCTATAGGCCATTTTTATCCGGGTGCGCGCAGTAGTTACCACGGGGCGAGGGTGAAACTGCCGGCGGAAGCTAGTTGAAGATAATTCAACAATTTGGTTTTGTTTTTACCAAATAAGAAAATGTCAATCGTTAACACTGGCCACTTGGAGCAACAGCCTTTTGTCTTTCAAAGATGTTGAGATGGTTTTTATGATATCAACCTTATTTTATTATTAACTGATTAAATACTCCTAATTAATTGCACTAAACCTTTATAAAAAGGAAAGGCAGTTGTGCAGTGAGGTACGAGTGAAACTGAATGTGAGGCGCCTCGCCTACCAGTTCAGTCTTGATTGGACCACATTCAAAGAGAAAGCCTTAGAGAAATTTGCAATGACGTACCTACATATCACACGAATTTGTTGTCAAACTTATTGTTTTGATTGCAATCTCGGTTCCGTACCCAAAGGGTAAAACGGGACCCTATTACTAAGACTACGTTGTCTGTGTGTCTGTCTCCGAGCTGTGAAACCGCAAATAATAACTTTGTTATTCATACATTTGTATGAAAAACAAAGTTATTTTTTTCTGCGCGAAAAATGTTTGTATTTTGGCTAGTTTAAGGTAATAGATACAACGTTCGTTTTTCATAGATGGTAAATGCTACGGAGCCCTCCGTGCGCGAGTCCAACTCGCACTTGGCCGGTTTTTTAGCCTAATTAGCCTTAAGGCTTAGCACGTAAACAAATTAGTAACAATAGGTTCATAATTTTAATGGCCAGTTTCTCAGGTTCCAGATAAGTTCTAGATCTTATATTACAGATTCTGCTAAAGAAATGTTCTTAATTTTGACTAAGTACTTTTCTATAACAGTAGGTATTTGTCAGATAGCTTCTTAGAACTGTATCTGCAATTTGTGAAACTGGACGTAAACGTTATTTAAAAAATATATATCAGTTTTAGGATAAGAGGAAAATGCAGGAATAAAAAGTGCCTTTATTTGACCAGGCAATATTTCAAAACAGAATAATTAGTTAGAGATGGAAAAATATCGTGTTCTAATTTTTGAACTTTAATAAGTATCTACCGATTTTTTTGACGCTATTTAGTTTTTAGTTTAAGTTTTTTTATTAGCATGTTGTAAATATATGTAAATAAATTGTATTTATTAAAGTTAGACTATGTTACCTAATTGTTATTTATGTTCAAAAATTATTCGTACTTTAGTTTAATTTTGAAATATTTAATTATCCTGTTTATAAATAAAGCGATTTTTACAGCCATTTTCCTGTCGCAGGTTTAGTCGTAGTCATATGTAGACGGATTTGTTTATATAGGGTACTTGAGAATTTAAATAATGAATGTGTAATAAATACTTGTTCTGAACTCAAACATTAAGGACCTAGGTACATAATAATTTACTTTTTAACCCCATCACCCGGCTGGCGAAGGGTGAATAAGTAATAACACTTTAGAGGGGTAGAACGTATAACGGTTATTACATATTACGTAAATGGGTAGCTATGTTTTTCTATGCTTATGTACCCCTAAATCTACAATAGTTTTTTTTATCCGTAAAACCTTCTTTAAATATTTATTTAATAAACTTGTGTATTAAATAGACTTGTATTTACGAAAAATATTGAATTTCCAAAAAAAGCTTGTCCTACATTGAGGTTTTTATTTTTAACTACAGTACTTAATAATTGCTTAGTTATGTCCATAATCCATTACTCGGCGCTTCTAGAATCATCGATATTCTCTATTCAAAATGTCAACTGTTTTTGTTCTAGAATAGGCAGCTGGACACGTAAGGAATGTTTCTAAAAAGCTGAATAATATTTAAGTCAATAATTGCTATTATTCTCAAACCAACCCCTCGTAAGACCCCTTCAGACAGACTAATTGTCCATAAATAAAGAAGGGGTGGATCGTTCTAGAAATATTGCCAACTCTGAATCCGGTATCTTGCAATTCTTTTATTGTTTATTCAACTGTTTATGAGAAACAATACGAAGTAAATTATATCTACGTAATGTACCTATAAGTACAGACGGCAGCACATCAGGCTACCACAATCTGTGAAACTGCGATAGATTTTAAACCTTATCACAATAGTGGAAGGTTAATGTTCGATTGGTAAAATTTGACAGATTCGGATAGGTTCACCTGGTGTCACTTCTACTTATATGGCAATATCGAGAGCGATTTCAATAATGTTGATTAATTTAATTATACAAATAGTTGATTCACCGCTTTGTTTGAAGCACGTGAGTTTTGTTTTGATAGTGTCTTGTATTTGTTTGGACTTATTTGAAAACGAGGAGTTAGGTACTCAAGATTTTTACTGCTTGTTATATGTAAAAGAACTTCCTACATTTAGTTCTAGTAAAGACTATTACAATAATTTGTTTATGTTCTTACACAGTTGATGAGAATAAGAAAAAATAGAGCAATATAGTACATACAAAGGCACTGCTTATTTCTTAAGAAATCTCTTCCAGCAGGCCTTATGGAATACTATAAGAGTAGTACTTATATACTTACACAAGGAGGAAACAAGGTCTCAAATAAAAATAAAACTTAATTGATTTATTTTGCCTCGAATTGGCCCTGGAAATATCGAGAAATTGACATAGCTATATTAACTATTCTTTATAAATATAGAAACCGATGTCACATGGACCGGTTGCGTTTTCTATCCACAGTTCTAGTATTTTCTCGAACATCAAGGGCGGGGACCTGACGGGCACATAGATAACCAATAGATTCCAAATGTTTGTAGTAAGTGATGATGATATGATTATATTATTTATGAAATAGAATCAGAAAACATTTATTTAAATTAGGCAGAAAAAAGCACTTTCCGAGTGCCAAAATTACATGAGACAGCCCCAAAAACGCTCGCCCTTCGCCACTTCCTACTTATTTGTTTTTGCTGGGAAGAAGTTTGAAGAAGAGTGAGATTTAGATCTTTGCTTAAGTGAAGTGAAAATGACTTCTTTCTGTTTATACATTTTTATATAGTTGTAAGTTTCATAGTGTATTAATTACTTAAATAAAAAGAACATCAATTAATAGCGATAAAAAAATCATTTTATAATTTTAGTTAGTGAATAATTATAGTAGAAAAATATTCCTTTTAGCAACCAATTTCATCACCTGCCAACTTGTCTTGCTCTTACTTACCACATCATTCTAGATCCAGTATCTGCTCCCATACATGTCATATGAGACGACATACCGTGACATGTGAGGCTATCGAAAGCTAAACCTTAATTCATTGGAATTATGCAACGTTCCATTTAAAGATAAAAGATAACAGATGATTACAGACCTATTTGTAAACAAGTAGTCTACGATAAATAATTTTATCTTTTATGTTTACGGCCTTATAGTCACGTATGTCGTGGGATATAAATAAATTACATAAAAAATGGAAATATATAAGTAACTAGTTTTTCGTGTCAAATAATTTGCGATTATACTCATTTTTGTAGCAAGTCGTGTAGTGTTCAGTAAAGGTACAGACGACCTCAAGTCAACCTATCCGAATCTGTAAAATTTTACCAATCGAAAATTAACCTTCCACTGTTTTAATAAGGTTGAAAATTTATTAAATAAATTTTACAGATTGAGGCAGGTTGATATACTAGCGTCTCTACACCAAGGTTCCTGATAAGATGTTTCAGTTAACCCAATTAACCTATACAACCTGTATCTACATTTATTATTAAATGCACTTAGATTATAACCTGACCCCATTTTATAATCTTTGGCGCTATATATAAATTATGTTGAAGATAGGTTAAGTAGGTAGGTACCTATAGACTCTTTGTATATTATTGTTCTTACTATCTAAGATAATAATCTTTTTAGGTGTAAGCCTACTTTGATACAACTTACATAACTACCTACTGATTGTTTATTGTAAACATGATAATGTTCAAGGAAATATGTATCAGTATTCAATATTTGAAATTGAGACTTCCAATTCTATGAAACAATTCATTCATTATGCTTTCAGGATAAAGCGGCTTAAGCGACTTTGACTTTAGTATTTTAGTTTGATATTTAGTATATTTTGCAGTTCTGATCCCAGAATTACAGCCGTCATTAACAAAAAATACTAACCTGACTGAAAACTAAGAGCCTTTATTTGGAATAGTAACATGACTACACGCATAGGTTGCAATTAAAGACTAACTAACTAACTAACCAAACTACAGCCAGGCGTCAAATCGAGGATTCGATCAATGGACGACAAGTTCACGGTTAGTTTGGCTAATGTTAAATGGTGCAACCCATCTTAGCCATCCTAAGAATCCTAAGAAACCCACCTTTAGCAGCCTTATCCCAGCTGCCATTAAACATATCGACGGTCGCCGCTCCCGGTGCCGTCTCTCTAGCGTTGACAGTGTACGCCTTCTCCTCATCCTTAATGTAGACGGTCATGAAGAACCCCCCTCCAAGACCCATGCTCTGCTGGTTGAGCAGGCCGTTGCAGAACATGGCTGCCACTGCTGCATCCACTGCCGACCCATTCTTTAAGAGGATCTCTCTGTAACAAAGTGGTCGATGTCAGGTTGGAATAGAATCAATAAATGGGGATTACTTTGGACTGGGATAGTCCTGGATAAGCAATTACATATATAGATTTACGTGTTGTTGTGGTTTTTGTAACGTGAGTGAAGCTCAGAACTTATTTTCATTTTAGTGTGAATTGTAAAGACATTACGGCAAATAAAAATGTTCGGTAGAATAAGCCGGGCCTATTCCTAAAATTGGCCACTAAAAGAAAATGACGTGAAAATGAGCTATGTCGAGAACTTGAAATTCGTCAAGAATAACGGTCTAGGAAAATTCGTATCTTTTGAAATCTGTACTTCCCTCATAAGCAAGGTATAATATTTTTTTTATAAGGAAACATGACCTAAGTTACCCATAATTTTGTTTCTACCTTTATTTTGGAGCACAATAATATTGTATCTCATCGTCTCTTTATTGTATCTCATCGTCATTTATTTGTCCTACGCAATTAGTAAAACCTAGCACTTAGCTGTTATACATTGTAGTCTATTTGACATTACCCACACAGGCTCGCTGTAGAGGTCAGGCTGGATCGATAGCATCCGACTAGGCCGGCAATATTTTGCCTTTCGCTCTTGAGCCTGTATTTCATCTCGTAAGTATGTCTAGCTAGGGTACCTACGACTATACACC
>NWSH02000525.1:4866618-4885423 GCA_002382865.2 Heliothis virescens | reverse complement strand
TATTATTATATGTGAGAAAATTGAATTAATTCGTGTTAAATGTGCGTTCTGGACCACAGTGGGTCGGTGCGACGCACGTTATCTGCTTTTTTAGTTGCAAGTTTGAATATTTTAATATTAAACGTAATATTTTGTTAAAAATGGTGGTTTATTGTACTGTGTGTATGAATAACACTGGAAAAACTAAAAATATATCATACTTCAACTATCCCAAGGAACGATAGTGAGTTTAAAATATTTTGTTTATTGCTTTTTTCAAGTACCCACTTGCGTTTATTTTATGTAGGTCCTTTTTAAGAGAATTGTACACGGTTTGTTTTTACCTTTCATTATTATGACAAGTTTAGCATTTTTAAGTATATATGTATTGTAAGTGTGTACATACCTACCTACTACAACCAAACCCACCCAGGTTGGGTTAAGTTTAAGTATTGTAAGTAAAGATTTGAACTTATTCGCGACGTCTGATTAAGCTGAATTTTCTATACCTGCGTCTTTTAACCGACTTCAAAAAAAGGAGGAGGTTCAATCTGACTGCTTTTTATGTTTGTTGCATTATAACTTTTAATAAACTATTTAACAAATGTTTTGTTTAATTTGTCTTAACCTATTGTGACAACCCTACCAAAATAGGTAACAATTTTGCACGTTCTTAAGAAGCTTAGTCTCTGTTCCGTTTTTCTACTCATGTGCTCTAGGAGACAAACTGACAAGATCTTCAGCTTGATATTATTAGTAGGTATCGATGTCAAGAAAATGCTGTGTCATGGCGTCTATGTGATGATCATGACTAAGCAATTTTGTACAACGAATTTATTATTTTAGTCACACAATCAATCAACTTTAATCAAAATTATTAAAGTCTACAAAATATTATTATCATAAATTTGCTGTGGTCTCATGATACGAGTATAATTATATTTTTACGTAACATTGTGATCCTGTATTAGCAATAAATGCAACTACATTATCTAGACTAATATTATAAAGTTGAAGAGTTAGTTTTTTGTTTGTTTGAACACGCTAATCTCAAGAACTACTGGTCCAATTTGAACAAAATCTTTCAGTGTTAGTTATTTATCGAGGAAGACCATAGGCTACTTTTTATCCGGGTGCGCCGAGTAGTTCCCACGGGACGCGGGTGAAACCGCTGGCAGTAGCTAGTTATTATTTATAGAATCTAATAGCTGAAGAGTTTGTTTGAATGCACTATTCAGAAACTACTAGACCGATTTGAAAATTTCTTGTTATGTTATTTTAGATCCTACTCATCAAGGAAGGCTACTTTTTATCTAAGTGTGCAGAGTTGTTCCCACGGGACTCGTGTGAAACAGCTAGTGGAAGCTAGTTGATCAATAAAGATTCAGCATTACTCGATGATTTTCAGCAACATCATCATTCTTTAGAAACAAAATTTCATCATTTCGTGACTCAGGTTAGGGGTGTTTTCTGTATCAATCAATTGGAATGAATGTGTGTTGTAAGGTCTCCAAAATAAGATGAATAGCTTACAGACAACAAATGTGGTACCAAAATCTTATTTTGTCACTAAGTATGGCTCAAATCCGTCCACTGCTTGACAAAGGCTCCCCCAAGGTTCGCCACTTAGCTCGATCTTCAGCAACCCGCATCCACTGTTTCCCTTTCGTCCTTGGCCAATTCGACCATCCATCCAGTGAGGCCTACCTGCGCTCGGTCTTTCGAATGTACTAGCTGGCCAGATTCCACCAAAATTATTTGCGAAAAGTAAAACCTTTGCGTTCAAAGGTTACACATTTATAATTTGTGTTATTTAGATGTTTTATAAATTTGTAAATATGTTTGCGTAAGTTTGGGAACGCTTAGTCGAGTCGCCGAGTCATACAGATACATGTGCATTTACACACACATGTAACGTTCACTCGCTTTCGTAGCGTAAAACTTCTATGCTGATTGATAGATCAAGTAGACTGGTAGAAACATTTGTGTGTGTCACAGCCGCACATCAGAAATCTCATCTGCACATACTCTGCAGACTCCCTCTCAGGTGCACATTTGCACAATCCACAACCCAATTAGATTATCCAGTTGCTTTTAACATTCGATTCCGTGCCGATGCCCGTACTGCGAGCTTCAGTCGGGAGAAGGTAATTAAAGGCAGCTTTGCTGTTCAACTAATTACCGTTTCCCGACTTTCATTAAAACAAACTAGGTGGACAGATTTATCTGGAATAGAACTTGTTCAGCTAGTGGGGACCTAACATACTTAGGAGTTTGTCCTTACTAATCACACTAATCACTCACACAAATATTATGAAGGCGTATGTGAGTGTTTATGTAACAAGAGTGTGTTAAGTAAATTCTTCACGCGTAAATGGCTGAATGGAGCTTAAAATTTTTTTGATACATCAGAATAGCATACAGGCTACTTTTTATCCACGTAAGGGAAGCGGGTGACCCCTGTGGGGCCCACTAGGCCCTTGCGGGGCCCACTAGGGCCAGAGCCCGTCGCGTCGGGGCTGTGGTTTGTTCGAAAGAGTTACTGCGGCCCTGGCACACAAAGGGCTTCCGAAGGAACGCGGTGGGTTTTAGTCAGTAAAAGTCTGACACTCCTTCTCGCTGTCACCTACAGCGGGAGGGGCCATACTGATGATTTCCCATCGATATAAATAAAAAGCATTATAAATGCGAAAGTAACTTTGTCTCTCTGTCTGGTTTTCATGCCAAAACTGCAACACCGATTTGAATGTTTGTTACACAGGTAGTCTAGAGTCTAAGAAAAAGAGAGAGTCTAGAGTCTAAAGAAAAAGGATATAGGCTACTTTTTACCCGGTTCAAGAAAGTGGTTCTCCCGGGTGAAACGGCAGGGCACAGCCACGGCTAGTGAGAAATAAAAATGAACGAAGATGTTTAGTGAGTCGTGGATTTTTAATGAGTGCTTATAATGCATGGGTGATCCTACCTCATTATGATATAGTGAACCTTAATCTGCATAGGTATTATCAAGCTGAAGAGTTTGTTTGCTTCAATGCGCTAATCTTAGGAAGGGTTTTTTTAGATATATAAAAAGTTTACCACTGAATGAAATGCATTTTAAATTAGCGTCATGTAAAATATATACGCGGTCGAATTGAGAACCTTCTTCTTTTTTTGAAGTCGGTTAAAAAGAACGCTGGTGGTTGAGCTGCGCTTCCAGGGATTTATCAATCTATTTGGTGATACGAGGTAGGGCGATGTAGGAATCTATTTAGTGTACGAAGCCCCGAGTAAAAGGCTAGTTCAAAAAATTAAACAATAGTTTTATTATTTACTTTCGTGTCTGAGTATACGTATGCGCAAACAAACCAACACTTTCTTCCAGCGTCCTTTTTAAATGACGCCTACTATACATTTTAGAACCTTTGAGTAAGTATAACTCTAGCTATAATATACAAATCTAGGTACATATTTCAGATTTCCGTTTCAATAAATTCAAAGATGTAAATGCGACTTCTCAATCTTGGACGTTGAAATTGAACGTCGTTAGCCAGTTTTGTTTCAATAACTTTCTCTCCGTTTTACTGAGAATAAAGTGTTCACTGTGTACCTACCTATTTGTGAACTTAGAATTTTTTTATTCAGTTTCCAATATTTTTTCTTGAAAGCCCTTATTTTCAATCATACCGAGTATCCATCTACACGAATCTGTATTTTTTTTCAAATCAAACACTAACCTTCCACTATTGTAATAAGGTTAAAAATCTATTAAAGAAATTTGATATATTGAGGTAGTCCGATGTCTGGTGATGATGCTGGCGTCTTTATATAAAGAATCAAAATTTCGTCAAAGTCTAGAAGGAAACTGTTACTACGTATGTATTGAAATCTGTCATTGAAATATTCATCCTTCCATGCATAGCACTTCTATAATAAGTAATCAAAGGTTGCTTAATTCAAGCTCGTATTAAATGGACATTAGTGGGCTTTACAAATAAAACTCTTCCTTAATTAAACTCCTTCACTAGTTTTCTTAGAACCCTGCATTCTAACTAAGGGATCATTCTAAGCCCCTGTTTTTTCCTTCCGCTATAATTGTGATAAGATTGCAAATCTATTGCAGAAATTTGACAGATTGTGGGAACTTGATGTGTTGTTGTTTTTACAATACTGAAAAGACGATAATAACCAAAAAATATTTGTTAATTGCACAAAGCAAATACCATTAAATCTAGAAAAAACCTATAGCAACTCAATTTATAAGCATATCATTGACATTATAATTCCTTTGGCTGTACCGTGTCTTTGAATTCAATTCAGTAGTTCAATCAGTGACATAAGAAGGTCGTTAGTCTGTAAAATAAAATCTTGTCTCGAGATCTCGTGTCGCTAATCAAACAAAACTCGACACTAACGGCCGGTTTTACAGGTTCCAGATAAAGTTCCAGATAGCTAATAGGCATGACGACTAAAAAAATCTTATTAGTCCGTCTTTGGATTACTTATAAAAAAATATTGCATACGTATTTCTTTGTTTTTCATCTAAACAAAAAATTACGAAGTTACAGACCGTTGAAATTTCGCGTGACGTCACGCCAATGTACGATTTTGGCATAGGCGTGACGTCAGGACCCCCCACTCCTGAACTTGAATACTCATTATCTTTGTTATTATTAATAGATTTTTAAAAACAAATAATACGTGTCCAATATTTTGCGATAATCTAAATTACGGAATTTGTTTATTTTTTACCCTGTCGTCATGCCTATTGAAAGATCGTGCCATAGGAATGTTTTTAATTTTGATTTTATATGGCATGATCTGTCGGGTAGCTATTCGGAACCTCGGAATATAAATCTAGATGTCAGTCGTGGTCTTCTTACGGCCGTTCTCAAAATTCAATCTATTTGTAGATTTGCTTACTAGAGATAGGAATTTGACTGTCGTGTGCACAGACAACAGCAGGTCAACGTATACGAATCTGTCAAATTTTACCAATCAATCATTAAGCTACCTCCATTGTGATAAGGTTGAAAATCGAGTGCAGAAAGACAGATTATGGTGGGTAGATGTGCTGTCGTGTGTACCTTTTGGTGTTATTCATTCCCATTGTATAGAATTCAAATTATGTATCTGGTTTTTATTTAAATTAATTGTGGTAAATGGTTTTCCCGTAGTAAAAGATATACATAGGCAGAATAACAATTCTGTAGTTAATTAAAATAAAAATTGATTTTTAAACGAAGTAATTTTATCGTTGCATTTAAGACTTTTTAATATGATATGAGGAGGATTCGTTTTATTGGTGATGTTAATTTCTATTGCGTGAATGTCAATTTATTTATTTATTTTACTTCGAACGCAATAACTCGTATCAAATTATTTTAAAAATTAGCTCGGTATTGAGGTGAATTTATTTAAAACACATAAAGTAATATTTTTTAAGAAAATGGTTAGGTACTAAACTGCGTAAATTGGAACCCAGGATGGACAGGAAATTACGTAAGTACCTATTTTTAATAATAAGCAAACTGTAAACCTATCTATTTTAATACTGATATCTAGATTATTTTTCGTGTTTAGGAATGTCTAGTAAGAAATAGCCTACCACCTTTTATTACCTGCTAGTACCTCAATCCTTTATCAAGGGATTATGAACCTTAAGTGAAATTAAACACGTGTCATATTTGATAAATGTTGGTCCGTGTAATAACGTGCGTAACTTGATAGTGATTAAGTTTAGGGATGAAGGGATAATAAGTGGTAGGACCTTGTGAAACAACATGTTGTGTTGTATGTACAAACGACAGCAGGTCACGGTACCAGAATCTGTCAAATTTTCCTAATCGAACATTAACCTTCCGCTATTGTGATAAGGTTGAAAATCTATTGCAGATATTTGACAGATTGTGGTAACTATATATGCTGTCGTCTGTACGTAAATATAACATTTTAATTTATTAGTAACGTAAGTGTGTACATCCTAATTGTTATCTTTTGTTTTTTAAATATATATGAAAGAATTATTTTGTAGTATTTTTAGTGAAAAGTAATAGTAATGTTAACTTCAAATAAACGTTATCACAAACACAAGCAATGTTTTCTTTCATTTCAGCACACTTTCATGGTAGTTATTACTCGAACCAAAA
Source organism: Heliothis virescens (assembly GCA_002382865.2). Taxonomy (NCBI): domain Eukaryota; kingdom Metazoa; phylum Arthropoda; class Insecta; order Lepidoptera; family Noctuidae; genus Heliothis; species Heliothis virescens. The sequence goes on along the minus strand of NWSH02000525.1, from coordinate 4,879,319 downwards.
TATTTTTTGTTGATACTAAGCGTAATATTCGCAGAAGGGATCACAAAAAGTCAAATATAAACTGTACATTTTCAGTATTTATTTTACTCTTCAAATCATTTTGAAAAACTTGTAACTTGAGGTTACAAACAACAAAATTCAATAAATAATTCGTGGTCAAATATCAAATCAGCGAAACAAGCGAAACATGTGAGTTTTTGGAAAAGGTGAAGGTTAATGTTCTTAGCAACCTTTAAATAGAAAAACATTGCCTCTTCATCTCTAACCACAAAATGAATAATCGAATAAACAATTTTAGTAACACAAAAATTCCATTGTTTTTTAACCAAATGAAGTAAGGCATACACACCTGTACAAATAAATCCAATAACCCGTAATAATTTAGCACACGCGTCACGATATGGAACCAATTATTTTGTAACCATGAAGGCCAGAACTCGTATTAACACATCGAATAAAATTTCACTCGGAACAGCCTTGATCGAGCCGATACATAGCACTGTACACTCTACGATTCACTTATCGTAAAACATGGAATGCAATGAAAAACTAAAAATTATTATCGGGAATTCCAGCGTACTTATATTTTGTTAATTAATTTTGCGAAGAAATTGTTGGTTTAAGAGGACGTGCGAATCGCGCGCAGCGGTGTCGGCGCGTGCGATCAGTCGGAACAACTCGGGAACACGTCACTATAAAGCCGTAGTTTAACCTTTTTTTATGTACTCATCCTTTTTAGGGTTCAACAGGACGCGAGAACCGGCTTAAGTAACTAGTTTATGAGACGCGGCCGAGATGTTGATCGACGTCGAGTATTCGTGAAGAATTTTTGATATGAAAAATGCAGTTTCAAGATAATACTAAATTCTCTTTTATAAGATTGAAATGCAGAAATAAGTAGAATAGAATATTAATATTGAATTCGTGGAAAATGTTGTAACTCTGCTAATTAAATACTAAGTAGTAGGAAAATCCAAACATAAACATTATAAACAGAAATCATCTCCGTAGATAAGAATAAAATAGTATGTAGGTAGTATGAATATTGATTTTGTGACGTCATTTAATGAATCAATCAGTTTGATGCTAAGTAACTTCCTATTTCGAACGAAGCTATGTATTTAGAATGCTTTGCCACAGCTTCATGAATCTTCATTGCTATTTAAAAAATGAAATTATTTGATGTTTATAAGATACTGTTTTTTTATATTTTATTTAATAATGCTCATTGTCCACCTTTAGCGATTGTGATTGTTTAATAATAAGGTATTTATTAAGATATGCTACGATTGTAGGTTCTTCAAACTTAAAATACGTACAGAACCCAGTTACAAAAGTCAATTTATTTAAATGCAAACCGAGCGGTATTTGATAGCAATCCATTCGAAGATTTTGTCTCCTGACCTTGAACTTAAAATATTCAAATTATGTACCATCTAATTTATAGCTATATTTTATTGTTACTTAGCTAAAAATAGAATAGTGTCCGTTTTTTCCAATTAATGACCTCTTTAATCAAATTTGAGACACGTGTATCAGACAAAACTTAAATTAATTTTATGGGTATATTTATAACTAGCTTCTGCCCGCGACTTCGTACGCGGAACATATCGCTTATGCCAGCGATAACGGGTCGTCAAAATGATCTTAAACATCTGATGTCGAATTCTATAAGAGCCCGGGGAAACGACGGGTTGCGCGAGACGATTCGAGATGTTTCAGACTTATCATACCATACCATTGCATTGCATTGACTGCCTTTTAAGAATGTATGGACAACGCCATCTATCGGTAAAAGTGAACACTTATCGGAGCGCTTACTTACAACTTACGCGCGAGAAAGCTACATAAAGCTGTCCGTGTGAAAAACAGCGACACCGTCACACAACGAAGGGCAGAAACTGACGGAGTTTCATAGACACTTACCCCCCCTTTTTCACCCCCGTTAAGGCAGAATTTCCAAAAATTCTTATTGCGTCATTCTTAATTTCTAACCAAATAGCCAAATATTAATTTTAATCGAATTAGCTTCAAAACTGACGGAGTTTCATACAAACTTACCCCCTCCTTTTTACCCCCTTAAAGAGCGAATTTCCAAAAAAAATATAGCCTATATGTTATTCTGATATATAAGCTATATGTCTGCCAAGTTTCATCTAAATCCGTCCAGTGGATCCTGAGATTAGCGTGTGCAAACAGACAAACAAACAAACAAACATTCAAACATACAAACAGACAAAAATTTTTTTTCGAATTCTTACTCTTCTTTCAATTTCTAATAACCCTATATATTTCGTTTTGTAAAAATATGAAATGTACAGACACGATTTTTTTACTGTTTTATTATATGTATAGATATAGATAGTACTAGCTTCTGCTCGCGGTGTCAGCCGTGTCCCGAGAGAACTACTCCGAGCACCAAGATAAAAAGTAACTTAGGTATTGTATATTGCTCTGATATAAGAGTATAAGGCTAGCTTAGCTAGCTTATATATTTTAACTAGCTTCTGCCATTGACTTCGCCTGTTTAAAACTTAAAATCCAGTTTTTTCCTGTTACCATAGAGATTTCGGGAAATAATTTCTCATCTCGTGCGAGAGAACCTCTGTGCAAAATTTCAGCTTTATAGGTTCGCGGGTTTGGGCCCTGCGTTGATGAGTCAGGATTTTGATTTTTATATGTATAGAAGATAATAATACTAAGTTTCATCAATTAGTTCCATCCCGTAATTTTTGTATGAAAGAGGAACAAACAAAAATACAAAATTTCACGTTTATAATAAGCAAGGATTCTTTTATGCAGAAAACATATTTCGCTGACCCCTAACAAAATTGGGAACAGTGCAGAAAATTATAATAATTTATATAGTATAGACAACGGCAGGTCAACGTATACCAATCTGTCAAATTTTACCAATCGAACATGTATCTTCTACTACTGTGATAAGGTTGAAAATCTATTGCAGAAATTTGACAGATTGTGGTAACTTGATGTGCTGTTTTCTGTACATACTCAAAATGAATCGTGCATCGCCTTACTTTGTATTATTATTTTAAAGGGTTTCATTATTAGATGGGTTGTGTAGTGTCATCGGGTTATTCCAAGTGGAATTTCACAGCCTGATATTTTGAGACTGATTTCCTGGACTAATTTCAGACTATTCTGGTGGTTGGCAATCTCAGGAACCACTGACTGTCCTGGTATACGGCAGGTTCATAAAGTGCCTCATCAAGAAAGGACGTTATAAACATCGTACCAGAAGTAATTAACTATTATTATAAAAGATAATTTAATGCTCAGCTGCGTCTACGTAACCAATAATAAAATAATAATATTGTCATAGAAATCACCGTAACATTTCACTCTTGACTTGGGAACTCGTTTGTTTGGTTTCACATCTCCCATTGTTAGCTTCCTGTTGTGAGAATCGAGCTGTGTATCGATATGGATGGGTATCGATCAATCAGTTCTCGGAAATAATGGGAGCGTAAGTCATGGTTGGCCTTGGTCACTGTCAGTGATTTGGTAAATCAAATCAATCTTTGTTAATTTAGCTCGAAATACAGTGTACTACATGTAATCGTATAGTGGATCGGTGTTTTGAGGATTTCTAGCACAACGAAGCACATAACCACGTTAGAAACATTCTAGATATTATCATCATAAGCTTGATGGTGCTAATTCTGAATTCTAGATATAAGTAACATCTTTTTTTTGAGGTGGGAAATCATCAGATGTCTCCTCCAGCAGCATTTGGGTGCAAGATGCATGAGAGGGAGTGTCAGACTTTCTTTGACTTAAACGTACCTTTGATCGTTCTGGAACCCTTTGTGTATACGGGCCGAGTAATTCTTCCGAACAATCTCATAACTCTGGCAGTTTAAACAGTTTAGTTCAAGAATTTTCTCGAAGCTGCTACGTTTTATTTGAGAGAGTGCAGGATAACCTTTATTATATTACCGCTCATACTTACTTTGTATTAAAATAAGCTCTCTCATTACTTATGATAATAATGTGGAAATATGTAAAGTAGGGCGATGAAACTTTGCTATTGTAGTATGCATCTGCTCTGGCTTTACTCGCAACATTGACTAGCGGAAAGTTACGCAACTTTTTATATCCTTAGAAAAACCGTTGATCGTCATTTGTGTGCAGTAGGCGTTTTTTGACTTACGTACTTCACAACCACGTATTTTACAAGGTTTCATGTAGGTAATTTATTTATTTATTCTCACAAAATAATTGTGATAAACATCAGACATTGAATTTGAAATTAATAAACGATTAATATTAGGTATATATTGTCAGTGAAATACCGATAGGTTACCTGAAAAAGGAATTTATAACCCCAGTCCCACGCTCGCTGCCTGGTCAGTAATACAGGCACTTCATGCTTCGAGACAGAAGCATCATGTATAGTGTAGAAGCATCATATATCGTAGGTACATTATACAAACCACAGATTGAAATAAAAACAGTTTTTATGGCTGCACCTTTATTCAATATCGCTGTTTTAATTGTTTGCCTTCTGCCTACGTGTAACTAGTTTTTACTGAACTCCGAGCGCGTCGTAAAAACTTCAAGGATGAGATTCATTGTATAAATATAATACCTAAGTTTGAACAAAAAACTAGTGTTGACTTAACTAATAACCTCTAGTCTTAGACTTGAAACGGAGGTTGTTGGAGTTTCTTACAGCTTGCTTAAAGCAAATATAATACCGAAATATTAAAGAATAGGTTTCCTTTGATGCTACAGGTGCTACAGGATATAAGAACCTTTAAGCACCCATTATAATCCCTTGATATCCGAATGGGAATTTCCTTCAGAATGGGGGGCATCCTACCGCCTAATATCTACCTTTTTTTTGTCGATGGGAAATCATCAGATGGGGGTCATCATCCCGCTGTATGAGACAGCGTGATGGAGTGTCAGACTTTTACTGACTAAAACCCACCGTGTTCCTTCTTGAGCCCTTGGTGTATCTGGGCCACGGCAACTCTTTCGAACAATCCCGCAGCCCGCCTTTAACCTATCTATTAAATAGAATTAAAATAGTTAAATGTAACATAATAGCAATTAGAAAGCCATTAATCAACAAACTCTCAGACCACGAATCTCAAATGACAGACGATCTTAAATTCTTCCGCATAACTGAATCAATATTAATTGGTACTAAAGCGAGCGTCTGACGGACTCCTTTAATCAATTGGTCCACAAATTACAAGGACTGGTTGCTCGTGACTCATTCGGTTGCTACTCGATAACCTGTTGCATGAGGTTGCGCAACCAATTATTATCTTGTTCGTAAAGGTATGCGAGGTATCGAACTTCAATTTAGGTAGATGATTTTGTATTGCTTTGTTTTGTATAAATAGAGACTGCATTAAGTACAAGTTTGGTTTGTTACAATTACATAAAGGTGATTCTTACCAATTCCAGTGGAGATTTATACGAAAAACTGCAATATCTTCTAACTGAAAAAGTCATGCTTATCGCAATAAACAAAAGTTATTTCGAATTGGGTTGACGAGCAACAGCCTTTTTGCAGCCAGCCAAACGAAATGTTAAGTTAAATCAAATTCTTCAAAATCTATCTTGGCAAAAGCAATTTCTGTAAATGTCTAAACGAGGCACAAATTCAGAACTTCGTTTAACTTAAAATAGAAACAAATATTTTAAACGTAGCACTATCCCACATTTCCTTAATTACCAAGAGCTGCATAAAAGCTTTTGCTCGTACCGTCGTGTGTTCGTCATTCACACGTCGATTCCACCTCGTTGCAATTCGGTCAACCTTTCGCGTTCTGTTTCCGAACGAATTCGCTCAATTACCCCCGAGGGATGGGGGACACTTCGTACATTCGTCGTGTCCCCAAACTCACCTGGATTTGACGTAATTCTTGATCCCTGAACTTTGGGGATAGATTTTCAATACGTGACCTGTACCTTAGATTTGTCTTTTTAGCCTGCTAATAAATTTGTTAGTGCTTGCGTTACTAGGCGCTGGATGTAAGGATCATTTGAAAATCAATAGGACCATGCCCTGAGCCTTAATCTCAATCTAAAATTAGATGTAATCATAAATGTACTCACTGAACCCACATATATTCTAGTTCGAGACTTGAGTATCATTCTTACCAATGGAACTTAGTATAACAAACTCAGAATAGGATTAGCTAAAAATAAAACCACAAAACAAGTAATGGATACAAATAACTGAAAACATAGAAATTACTTCAAAATATGCTTATTATAATAAACTACTCAAGGAAGTAAACGTTCATGATTTCAGTTCCATGAACATATTTTTGCCAGATTCCTCAGCTTCCTGGTAAGTAAATGTACCGAAATCACTTTAATTGAATAATGGAACTGACAAGGGCAAACTTCATAAAAATTGCAATGCTTAGGTATAATTGAGTGCAGAAACTATTAGTGACCTTGTTTACAGTCTAACGTAATATCAACATCATCATAATCATTCCTATTTAGGTATATCGGCTTCTTCTTCATACTCCTCTATGTTAAAGTCATCTAAAGAACACTTCTCATCGGGCCATATCGTCGTAATCATTTTCGCATAATCATTATTATAATCCATCCATGTTCATGCTTAAGATGTAGTATCATCATCCACACACTCTGCCTACATTCATGATCATTCAAGGTATCAGTTCAAAGCTATGGCTAAAGAAAAAAAAAAATATTCGCAACGCTTGTGGTCAGTTTTATAAGTCATACCCAATTTTATTTATGAATTAACTAAAGGAAAATTATGATGTCAAAATAAACCTATTAAATGAGTAACAACGTCAAACCAAGTCAAACCGCAACGGGAAAAAACCCAAACATCTTGTTTACCACATACTGATTCTAACCTTCATACAATCTTCCTTATATCCTAATTATTATTTGGTATGCCAAAAGCAATGCATGCTAGGCAAAGACTGTGGTTTCCCGCTAAAACTACTAGACCGATTAAGATGTAACTTGGTATGCAGATTGGTGGAGACCTAGTCACAGACTTAATAGCTCTGATATAGATTTAATAGGGTAGACAGCTCGACTATAAGAAACTATATTATTTTATAAAGTAATCTAAAGAGATTACTTTCAACTGCGTGTTTTATATTCTGCTAAAATGAGCTAAGGGTTATTTCGCTCTCAATATGCCTTTGTTCTGCACTATAAAATGGTTATTTTGCTTTTGCAATCTAGAGCGATCGCATTGTTCTCTGTAGGTAAGCCAGTACAAACAGTCCCGTTCACGGCGGAGAAAAAATGCAAATCGTTATTATCGGCGTACAATACTTCGTTGAATGCATACTGGTTGATTTCATGGCCCTATCCCATTCCCATTACATTTGCTTTGAGATCTAGTGACTTTATTTATTAAAATTATATTAATAGATTGCTTTCATATTGTGTGAAGTTTACCCATTGATTAACATTTCCATTTGAATTTCTAAATTGGTTATTAAGTACTAGCCGTTTTCCCGCGGTTTCACTCGCATCCCGCGGGAATTACTCCCCGTACCCGGATAAAATATAGCCTATGTCACTCGTGGATAATGTAGCTTTCGAATGGTGAAAGAATTTTTAAAATCGGTCCAGTAGTTTTTGAGCCTATTCATTACAACCAAACAAACAAACAAAGTTTTCCTCTTTATAATATTAGTATAGACAAGAAAATTGAAACAATAGGGTGCATTACAGTTTCGCTGAAACAGTTATGATGAAAATAAGTTTAAGCAAAACGCAGTATTAGCGCGTAAGAGCTAGCTAATCTGATAAAGTTAAAAAAAATAACAGAAATCAACGTATAATTTTACTAAACCAAATTCCAACTTCACATCGGGTACCCCTAGTAGTGCCAGCCGCTAATACCAGAGGTGGAAAATGTCGATAATTTTGTTGAATATCCGTCTTCACGACAAAATACATTACAGAGGTCTTGTCAGTTCAGAGTGTGAGGTGAAACATTTCTGATGGGGTTCCGTTCGATGGCATAGAACCACAATCCTGGGCCATAAAGTCCTGACCGATGTTGAGAAGCCTCGACATAAGTATGCCGGTGAGAGCACCGTTTATGGTCCTGTTCGCTTTCATCTCTTCGGTGTCCTGAACGTGCGGTATCACGACTTGGAAGCTCACTGTATGCGTCATATTGCTTCCTGTAAGAAGAAACATCAATATTATTATAACTTTCCGTAGACGCCATCAAAAAGCGACCTGCCTCTTTTTTACGTAAGATGAGAATGAATTTATGAGTCTCCTTTTTTACTCCAAAATATGTCCGCAGCAGTACTTTTGGTATATTTTTTTTTTAATCATGTGATTGCAGGTGATGCTTGGCGCGGTCCGTGGATGGGTGACCATCTTGTCATAACGAGTTCTTCCGTGTTTCGGAAGGCACGATAAACTGGGGCGTCCCGGCCTGCCATGATGAGCATGCTTTGGCATGTGGTCGTTACCGGATAGTGCAGAAGCCTAGTAAAAGTTCCTGCATAACCAGCCTTACCATAAGGTGCCAGGTTGCCCGGGTTTACTGGGTTATGGAGGTCAGACAGGCAGTCGCTCCATGTAAATAAAACACTGGTTCTCAGCTGCATCCGGTTAGACTGGAAGCCGACCCCCAAAATAATTGGGAAAAGGCTAGGCAGATGATGATGATGTGATTGTAGGTGAATTGAATTATTATTAATTCTGAATTTGAAAATCTTTAAGCAACAGGTTTAAACACTACAATTAGTATGTAATTCCCCTGAGCCTGGCTAATAAACTGCAGCAATTACTCGCCAAGTGAACCGTTGCTATAATTTTCGCGCCTTCACCGAATCACAGTTTGTACTATAAGCTGTTTGACTTTTCAGGTCTTGTTGATTATATGTATTTTCTATAAGTCTGTTCTTATAAACAAGTAAAAATCAGTAGGCACTACGGATTTTCATGAATTTTGGCATTAATAAATACCTGTGGCTTATAAATACTTATATCAAAATAACAGGGTAAGTACTTCTTAACCGAATGGCAGAAATAGGGGAGGGGGAGACGCTAGTGCTTACTAAAGTATTATTATTTTTTCTGTATTTTTTACTCCCTCTTTGGTCTAGTGTCTCATCGGGCTATGAGGCTGAGGAAATTGGAAGTACACCTACATCCGCGCAAATGCTTGTGCACTAGGATATGTTTGCGCAGTTGGCTGATCTCCTTATATGAGAACAGCCGTCGCGGTTGACAATCAGCTAGGACGCCATTATTATTATAACTTATTCTGTACCTGACATGCTCCGGTGTTCGATATAGCAATATGTGTAGCCTATGAAGGCGCCCACAGCCACAGCTGATGCAGTGATGGCTAATAAGGCTATTCCAACAGCCACGCAAGCAACCCAACGAGGCTTGCTGCAAAAAACTTATTATTTACCGGGAAACATTCCATGTAAGTAGAAGAGGTGGTCTTATTTTACAAGATGATATATTTTTTACTATTTAATAGGCTTTATTATAAATTTAATACTTAGAGCGTTTATAAGATTTTAGCCCATTCTGGCCTGTTTCCTCACTGGTGTATCGGGATTTGATTGTATCGTTTCTTCATGTGTTTGCACGAAACAATAGGCTGACCCTCAAATTGCCCTCTTTTTGTCCATGTTTTACGCATTATAAATAAGTACATACTACTGCAAAAATCAGCAAAAAAAACATTGTCTGGCTGACAAAACCAACACGTATCTAATAAATATACTTAATGTTCACACTAACTTTTTAAGTACTTCTGGCATATTTTCAACTTCCAATATAGTGTAGCCCATCATAGCAAGTGTATTAACTTCTAAACAATAAAAAAATTATATAAAAATTATAAACAACGTTACAAGATCATTGACAAAAAATAATGGCGATGACATGATTTCTTTCAAGCACGTAAAGCTACAACGGCCAGTATTATCGCGACGATACATTTATTATTTTACATTTATAACTATTATTTTAAATTAACTATTCAACGATTTTTTTTAATTTTTAAGACGTTTATATGAAACTATAATCAGCACATGTCAAATGTTAATAAAACTTTTTAATCAAAAACTTTATGCATTGTTGCTTATTTTATAGTCTATGTTTTTTTTTTCAACTTTATTGAAGTTTACACATTTTTGTATTCGTATTTATTTTTTATTTTTATTTATTTGTTTAGAGTTTATTTACTTTTTTATTAACATGTGTTGCGGTTGCGGGGCTTCGTGTGGTTACCAAATTGGTAACCTAGTGTACGTTTTTGAAAAGTAAGTATTTATCAAGAGAAACGTATCTTACTAATAGGTATTTTTTTAAACTGTAGGTATGTACTAATCCATTTTAACAACGCAAAACAACGTCCAGTTTGTTATTTGCTATTGTCAGACAATACGGCTGAATTGTTGGGATGAAATTTGTATGGGACACGCTTTAAAACCTTATCCGAGTAGAGAAGTAGTTTCTTTTGGAAACGAGTTAAACCGAGTGGACTAGCTAATTAATTAACTTATAACCTTGTTTTAGATTAGCATCGATTGTCGCGCTAACAGCTGTAGTGGTATGCATCATGATAACAGTGGCGGTTTCCCTGGGCCTAGGGATGGGACTTGGCTACAATTATTGCACCGTTGACCTCAAAGTCATGCCAGGTATCTACATCAGGTTATAGTTAAAACGAGTACACGCTTGAGCAGACATATTATCATGGAGCCAGTTTCAGAGGCTGCAGATAAAGTTTAGTTATCTATCAGATAGACAACATAATAGTTGTAATTTTTTTTTTATCTACGGCATGATCTGTAGGATCTATCTAGAACTTTATCTGGAACCCCTGAAACTGGCAATTAATCTTCCTTTCTTAGTCTTCTAAGACAAAGTCAAAGTATTGATAGACATCTTTTGAGACTAGCCAGTGCAAGGCGTGTAAGGGGGCTAACTAACATTTCCTGCCTCGATTGCCAACATCACCTTTCCGAGGTGCACTCTACTGAAAAACGGATGAGGCTCTGGCGACCGACTGGTGGCGATATAAATAACCATCACTCATTGACAAGTGGCACATTAAAAGCCTTGCTCGAGGGCAGTAGCACTTCCGAAACCAAGAAATATATACGAGCATCTCGCTGCGTTTAGTATGGCATGTAGTACGCCGGTGCGGTGAGTGTCAGTACGGGTATATCCCCTCAGCCTAGGGAGGCATTTTATTTGCTTTGTCTAGCAGTGACATTCTTTAGACAGTGACGACGACGAAACGTAACATCCGTTCCTTTCCTAATCTTTCGCAGATTCAGGAAAATCAGACACTAGTCAACTGAGGACAAGGGATGAACTTACGGAACCACCACCAAATCTAAGGCGGACTCAGAGCACGACAGGAGCTCGGCGAACAATGCCATTACCATCCGTCAAAAATACCATAGCTTTGCCACTGAACGGGGAATACGACTTTCCCTCATTGCTATCAAAACTAAGAGCTCGCAACAAAAATGTTACTATAGAATTAATCACGTGATTTATTGATCATGTTTTTTTATGGTGTTTGAATTTTTGTAGTTATTTATTTGTTTTTTTTACTTTCTATTTTATTTTACGTTTATTTTAATAAATGGTTTACATTTTTTTTATTACCTTCGCTTTGCTGTTTTTCTGTAAGATAATAATNTTACTTTCTATTTTATTTTACGTTTATTTTAATAAATGGTTTACATTTTTTTTATTACCTTCGCTTTGCTGTTTTTCTGTAAAATAGTAATTTTCAGTTTGTTGTGTTCAGTTTTGCTGAAATGTATCACAAATGCCTAGGTGCTACGCCTAGTCGGACTCACGCCTAACCTAAAATATTAAACACATTCTAGTTTTCAGTATTTGTTGTTATAGCAGCAACGATAATTCATCATCTGTGAAAACAACTGTCTAGTTATTCTTGAGATGCAGCCTGGTGACAGATGGATGGCGAAGTCTCAGTAATGGTCCCGTCTTACGCTTTGGGTACGGAACCCCAAGGCTGCGTTTCTACCAGAGATGTGCGATGGAAATGTGTCGTGCTAAAATGTCTAGCTGTGCTGTGTAAACACGTGGGCGTTACCACTTAAGCTGTGCGATGAAAATGTGCCTACGAGGGTGTGTAGTGGAGCTGTGAAAATGCGCACTAGATACAGGCAACAGCACATCAGTTACTACAACCTGTCAAATTTCTGCAATAGATTTTCAATCTTATCGTAGTAGCAGAAGGTTTATATTCGATTGGTAAAATTTGACAGATTCGTATACGTTGATCTGCTGTTGTCTGTATAAATAAACTCAGTCTATGGACTGGCTGGTAAAGTATGCGCAAACCTCGCAACACATCCCTCTCTTGTTTTGTATGCGCAAAAATCTAGCTCCGCTGAGCCGTTTCCACCAGAGCTGTGCTGACCGAGGCGAGGTTAATAAGCGATTTTATTGGTTCTTTACAAACACAATGATATCCTCGCTTAGCATCCTTGCACATCTCTGGTGGAAACGCAGTCTTAAAAGCCGTTCTTTGCAACATATGTACAGAAGAGGTAGCTGGTTACAGCCATATGTTTAAACTGTGTTACAGCTGAGCTGCACAATCGAAACTGCGTTCTTTTCTTTGAAATTAATAGTATGATTAAAAGGTCAACATATTTTATTTAACGTGATGTTCTATATTT
>NWSH02000525.1:4825708-4866518 GCA_002382865.2 Heliothis virescens | reverse complement strand
GTACGTTGTGTAGCAGTTTTGGCACTTTGGATATGTATAGCGACTTTTGAACTTGACTGTACCACAATCTGTCAAATTTCTTCGATAGATTTTCAACTTTATCACAATAGTGGAAGGTGTGTGTTTGATTGGTAAAATTCGACAGTTTCGGGTAGGTTGACCAGCGGTCGTCTGTACCATCGAAAGAGGTTAAGCCAGAATAGGTTTTAATCGTCATCAGACATGCTCAGATTTGTTGCTGCCATTTGAGAATTTGAAACTAGATCAACACTGGATTTGAACATTCCGTTTAATCTATTCTATACTAATATTATAAAGTTGAAGAGTTTATTTGAACGCACTTATCTCAGGAACTACTGGTCCGATTTGAAAAAATCTTTCAGTGTTAGATATCCATAGTGCCCATTTATTGAGGAAGGCTACAGGCTACTTTTTATCCGGGTGGGCCGAGTAGTTCCCACGAGACGCGGTTGAAACCGCTGGCAGAAGCTAGTTTTGGATATTTCCCAAATTTTTCGTAATATTTCTTTGGTTTCTTTGAAGACTGATATTGATTTACTATTAATGTTCTTTATTATACTATCTTCTCTCTGGATTAATAAGCATTGTAATCGGATACTTTGTATAGTTTTGATTTCAGCATTCTCGATATTTAATTACTTACATGCAGAGATTTTTTGCGTAATAACGTCCGTTTCTTACGTGTTCGTAACAGTGTTGAATACTAGTTAGTTTTAGTTTTTTCTAGAATCGATTGCGGCCTTGCATGTTTAACTCACTTTACAATGAAATCTCGATTTCATCATGTGCCGGTAGATTCTACCATCTAAGGAATCAGAAGGAAATAGACCGTTCCTTTCCGGAGCCTTAGATCCGACCTTAATTACCCGACTACGCTAGAACGAAGGGTATAAGTAAGTATCTTACTTATATTATAAATGCGATAGTTTGTACGTTTATTTGTGACTCCTTTACGCAAAGACTACTAGACAGATTTTGATGAAACTTGCCAGTAATATAGCTTAATATCAGAATAACATATAAGCGGCTTTTGTTCCGGGTATTGGAACCACTTCCCTCGGAAAGCGGGTGCAACCGCTGGCTTAATCTAGTGCACGATAAAGTTTTCAGTGCGCAAGTCTATATACTGAATGTCGGTCTGTACAGTGTGTTACCCTTTTGTACAGTCCTCAAAAAGGAATATTGATCCAACTTATGCCCTCGAGTGAATTACATCAGTCTTCCAAATACCTATGTATAATTGCTATATTGAGCTTGTTTGTTTGTTTGTTATATATACTTTCGCGCTGAAAAGGCTCAACCGTTTAAACTCTAGAGATGGGAATTATTCAGATGCAAGAAAAGGTCCCTTAAAAATCGTAGTNCTCAAAAAGGAATATTGATCCAACTTATGCCCTCGAGTGAATTACATCAGTCTTCCAAATACCTATGTATAATTGCTATATTGAGCTTGTTTGTTTGTTTGTTATATATACTTTCGCGCTGAAAAGGCTCAACCGTTTAAACTCTAGAGATGGGAATTATTCAGATGCAAGAAAAGGTCCCTTAAAAATCGTAGTGGTTACTCATATTTAGTTAGTTCCAAATAAACTTCATGACTTGCCTTAACAATATCGTGGTATAAAGTAATTATACTTGTACCAATTTAATGTTCACTATATGTAGCATTTATCTGTCTTATACACGATCAATGACCTAACTGGTTGAAGAAGTTTTTGCAGCAAAAAATGTTACGTAGCCTGAGAATGACCGTTACTTGCTCTATGGTATCTTAAATATTATACCTGGAGACCAAATGGGTGTGGTTTTGCCCCGAGTTTTGCGTTCGTAAAACAATGTTTTAGCCATCTTATTATACAGGGTTACTTGTAATTCGACGTATATCCGGAAGGAGGTAATAGAAGGGCCCAAGCTTGAATGTCGAATTTTGGGTAAATTTCCAAAAATTCAAAAATTGCCAATATCTCGGAAACCACTGAACTTTGCTCAGAGGTAAGAGTGGCTTAATTTGTTGCGCTTGGGCCCTTCTATCACCTCCTTCCGGATATACGTCAAGTTACAAGTAACCCTGTATAGGTTGTAAGAACTTTTCGAGATATGTAAAAATGTCTCAATAAGGAAATGATTCAATTTCAGATATGAGTCAATAGTACCAATATTTCCTCAAGTATGTGTAAAAGGGGAAGTTTTGTCTACAATCAGCAATAGTATTATAATTATGTTTAAACCTCACACAAGAAAAACAACAACTTCATTGTTTATAGAACACAATCTGTCTGTATTTTTTCGTTCTGAAGTCATAAACACAAAACGGTTCATTAGGAACCCTGTTAGCGAGTGATAAATGGCCCCAACAAAGTATGAAGTAGTACAGTATATAAATAGCTGCAATACATTTTGTGTGAAATGGAAAATTTACAGAAAGTACACTTTGAAGAAAGTGATAAACCGTACGGTGATAACAGCGTAACTCAAGTTAATTTCGTACCTACTGATGATAAAGTTAACCATTTTAATATTGAAGAACTAGCTTCCGCTACCCGCTAAATATTTAGCGTACCTGTATAAAAAGTGAGCCTAATGTTATTCTGATATATAAGCTATATTACCTACTGCAGTTTTTATCAAAATCCGTCGAGTAGATTTTGCGAGTTTGAGTAACAAAAATCACTACATACATTCTCACAAACTTTCGCATTTATAATATTAAGAGGATATTAATGAAGAATGAAGAATGTAATTTTCACGAAAAGCTGCTGAAATATATAATTGGAAAGATACATTTTAAGAGCTTTTTATTCAATTGCTACGTTGCTGAAAACAATTTTTTTGTCCCATGTTTAACAGTATTTTTTTTTCCTTTGTATAGTGCATAAAATATCCAATTAGTAGGTACCTATCTTTAATTATTACAAGTATGTCTACCAAGTGCACTGAGTGCAAGCAATTCAGATTTATTTATGTTCATTTGTTTTTCAGATTGTCCTTTTCTTATGACTTTGAAACTTACAAACAGCGAATAAATTATTCATTCAAGAATTAGTTTTTTATCCATTTGCATTTGTTTTGCCAACTTTACACTATTCTCATAGCTTTTTACATATTTATGGCTCCATTTTGATGTAAACATGTTTTTGGTACCTATGTAATATAGATATTTCTAAGAATATTTGAAAACATTTCAAATGGAGGCAAGTCAAAAATAGCTGTACAGATCTATTTCGAAACTGTTTTATTTTCTCTAAAAGCCGCGGGACAATTTGTCAATGTCTCCCGAGATGCTTCGCATTAGTTTGTGTTTATTATTTTTGTACTGACTATATTTGGATTAAATTACTGTTTCTATTAAGGGACAATATAACATTTACCTAATGGATTGATGAAAATTGCCATAGGATAAATATGAGAACACCTAAGTATCTTTATGAGCCCCACCATCGAGCAATAGAGGGATTGTTTTTTTAAATTGTGTTTGTGTATTTTACTCTGTTCTATGAATAATCTTTGATTACAACTACCGATTAGTTGGATATCTCTTTACAGCATGTCAAAATTATGTTAAGCCTTTAAGTTCAATCCTATCTTGGTATTTAGTCTGCAGGATTACATAACAACAGCCAACAACGCATTATGAAAAGGGCTCTGTCTCACAGAGCTACAGAAAGTTCGTAGATACCTACATATAATATATGTCAGAGGGTGCTAAATATATCTCCTGAAACGCTAGATCAATACAACCAGGGCTCTACTGAAAACAGTGTGTGTTTATTATTTCTCTAAAAGAGCATTGAAGGCTGCGGAGTTACGAGAATTTTTCATTCAATCAATTCATATATTAAATTGTTTTCTTGTAATCTCAAACAAAAAAAAACGAATACACAAAAAGCTACAAAAATCTAAAGTAATACGAGACGCTATAGTTTTTTTGAGGCTGAAAACTGAAACGGTGTCATATTATGGCCCGGTCACTTGAGCCATCCAACTTCAATCTAGAATTGAATGTTTTCAAATAAATCAATCTCACATTTTATGTTTTTCTCTGAATATATCAGCAGTTTGTAATTTTTAGCAGTGTTACGTTCAGATTACCGTCAATTTCAGACATCTCCCATAATTTTGGTGGAATACAAAACATAGGCTGGCTCGTTAGGTGACTTTGAAATCAAAAGTTTTTATCTCAGGTAAAGCCTTAAACTCTTGTCTGTCTTTTTGTACAGAAGCATAGTCACTTTATCGTATGGTCTCATACGTACGTAAATAAACGTGACTAAAATCTTAACTATCAATAAACACGTAGGTATGATGGCTGACTATAAGAGAACCCAATTACATAAAGACAAACATGATAATCGGAACTTTAAACAAAGTCAGTTATCTGCCTTTGTTTTCTAGGCTTGACTTCTTTGACCGTTAATACGTCAGCGAAATAATGTAAATAAACAGTCGCTGATTTTAGGTGACTGATCCTTTGCCTTCCAAAAATGGCTGATGAAGCAAAACAGCAATTTAATTTATTCGATGTCAGGGTGGAAGTGTTAATACACTGCAGTTTTGGGTTACACAATCAGTGTGGGTAGCTTGTAATAACAAAAGTGAGTCAACTTGTAAATAAATACTTATTTGAGTTCTTCAATTAGTGACTACTATATTTTATCATTATGAGCAGTTATCCTTAGGATGTACCTGCTTTTGTAGTGTTGTTACGGAGAGACCCATCCACGGACCGACCGCGCCAAGCGTTGCTTAACCTTATGATCGATCGATCCGCGCGGCTTTGACTTAGCCACGAGCTCTTCTTATTTGAGTTAAATAAATATACAATACCAGAGGATATTATAGACTTAATAATGAAAGAAGGTCTGTAATTTTCATTAAAAGCTGCTGAAATATATAATTGGAAAGAGACATTATAAGAGCTTTTTATTCAATTGCTACGTTGCTGAAAACTATTTTCGTTGTCCCATGTTTAACAGTATTTTTCCTTGGTATAGTGCATAAAATATTCAATGAGTACCTATAATTATTACAAGTATTTTTACCAAGTGCACTGAGTGCAAGCAATTCAGATTTATTTATGTTCATTTGTTTTTCAGATTGTCCTCTTCTTGTGACTTTGAAACTTACAAACAGCGAATAAATTATTCATTTAAGAATTAGTTTTTTATCCATTTGCATTTGTTTTGCCAACTTTACACTATTCTCATAGCTTTTTACATATTTATGGCTTCATTTTGATGTAAACATGTTTTCGGTATGTAATATAGATCTTTCTAAGAATATTTGAAAACATTTCATATAGTGAGAAGTCCAAAATAACTGTACAGATCTATTTTGAAGCTGTTTTATTTTCTCTAAAAGCCGCGGGACAATTTGTCAATGTCTCTCGAGATGCTTCGCTTTGGTTTGTGTTTATTATTTTTGTACTGACTATATTTGGATTAAATTACTGTTTCTATTAGTGGACAATATAACATTTACCTAACGGATTGATGAAAATTGCCATAGGATAAACATGAAAACACCTAAGTATCTTTATGAGCCCCACCATCGAGCAATAGAGGGATTGTTTTTTAAATTGTGGTTGTGTATTCTACTCTGTTCTATGAATAATCTTTGATTACAACTACCGATTAGTTGGATATCTCTTTACAGCATGTCAAAATCATGATAAGCTTTTAAATTCAATCCTATCTTGGTCTTTAGTCTGCAGGATTACATAACAACGCATTATGAAAAGGGCTCATTCTCACAGAGCTACAGAAAATTCGTAGATGTATATATGTGTGTCAGAGAGTGCTAAATATATCTCCTGAAACGCTAGATCAATACAACCAGGGCTCTACTGAAAACAGTGTTAGTAAGCGATTCATATATTTGTTTTTATTATTTTTCTAAAAGACCATTGAAGGCTGCGGAGTTTGAGATTTTTTCATTCAATCAATTCATATATTAAATTGTTTTCTTGTAATCTCAAATAAAAAAAACGAATACCCAAAAAGCTACAAAAATCTAAAGTAATACGAGACGCTATACTTAGTTTTTTTGAGGCTGAAAACTGAAACGGTGAATCTCATATTATGGCCCGGTCACACTTGAGGCATGCAACTTCAATCTAGAATTGAATGTTTTCAAATAAAACAATCTGTATATGTTTTTCTCTGAATATATCAGCAGTTTGTAGTTTTTAGCAGTGTTTCATTCAGATTACCGTCAATTTCAGACATTTCCCAATATTTTGGTGGATTACAAAATATAGGTTGGCTCGTTAGGTGATTTTGAAATCAACATTTGTTTTTATCTCAGGTAAAGCCTTAAACTCTTGTCTGTCCTTTTGTAAAGAAGCATAGTCACTTTATCGTATGGTCTCATACGTACGTAAATAAACGTGACTAAAATCTTAACTATCAATAAACACGTAGGTATGATGCCTGACTAAAAGAGAACCCAATTACATAAAGACAAACATGATAATCGGAACTTTAAACAACGTCAGTTATCTGCCTTTGTTTTCTAGGTTTGACTTCTTTGACCGAGAATACGTCAGCGAAATCTAAATAAACAGTCGCAGATTTTAGGTGACTGCTCCTTTGCCTTCCAAAAAATGCCTGATGAAGCAAAATAACAATGCGATTGATTCTATGTCAGGGTGGAAGGTGGAAGTGTTAATACACTGCAGTTTTGGGTTACGCAATCAGTGTGGGTAGCTTGTAATAACAAAAGTGAGTCAACTTGTAAATAAATACTTAATTGAGTTCTTGAATTAGTGACTACTAAGTATATTTTATCATTATGAGCAGTTATCCTTAGGATGTACCTGCTTTTGTAGTGTTGTTATTTATGCTTGTGTGCCTACGTGCTCGCTGACAGTCAGTCACTCGGCAGCTAATAAAATGCAGGAAGGTATTATGTTCACGTTAATTTAATATTCAAAACAAACGTGACTAAATGTCCATTAGGTTAAATAAGCGCTTTGGCTATTAGTTTAGCTCGTTCGATTTTTCTACGACGCAGATGTATTGTGTAGGTGTGTGGCAGATAATACTCGGGCAAGGCCAGCCACCTCGCGGTCTGCCGGCTCGCTCAAGGTTGTTTTTGTGTATAAACATGACTCTGGCGATCGATAGTGTGGGCGATCAACCGCGCAGGCCGGACGACCTCGCACACTACGATTTTCCGCCTCAAAACAAAGCAAGACAATAAAACCACAGAATAGTTCTTAACTATAATTTTTATTTGCCTTAAATTATTACAGTCCTTCAAGTACCTACCTCAGGAAAGATACAGAATCATAATAATCTAACTAGGAATAATAACACAGCAGTTGTGAGCTTTACAACAAGCTCAAATAATAATAAGAGTTGAGATCAGTGGTGGAACGGTGTTGGGTCCAGGCGGGAGAGTGCGCTCACCTGGGGCGCTGCGCCCTGGCTCTGCTTCGTATCCTGCTGGTGTGGTGCGCCAGGTAGAAGCCCTGCGTCAGCAGGAACCGCCTTGGATGCTCCATCGATCTCTGAGACGAGTGGCGGCCGGAGCCCTCCTCCGGTATCCGCCATAATGTCCTCCTTTCGCTTGGCATATCGATAGTCCTTTTACAAGCCATAGTCCTCGTTCAACGCTCCATCTAATGCTTCTGGTTGCTCTTCTTGTTGTTCTCTGTGTTCATGAGCTTGGTGACGATCTTTCTGGAATGGCCGGACGGGTCGAAATGGTTGGTGTGCTCGTTGACCTCCTTCTTAGTGCGCTGCTTGCCGCTGTGTCCCGAGAAGATGTGCTTGTCGTGGTCAAAGTTGTAGTAGTCGTACTCGTCAAAGAAGGCTTCGGACATATTTACGTTTGGATATTTGTAAATATTGATGAAATCACAGGAAATTTGTCGCAGTTGCAACTGACAACGTAACTCAAGATTTTGTTTCTACTGAATGTTCGATGTAATGGCTGCGCACGGTTTATATAGGCTGCCAGCAACACGTCACTGACCGCATGCGCGTCGATAAAATTCTAGAGCTCTGATTGGTCGAAACACCGGCGACGACCCGGTTATGAAGGATGTTTTGTTTATTTATAGATGTTTGCATGTGTGGGTAAGCCGGCTCGGCTAGTAGTACCAGCATTTAGAATATAATTTTCTACCATCAGACATAATTTGGTAGAATTGCATACACTTCCTCCATAGTTTTTTCGTTACAAATCGTTAAACATGATAAGGTAACGAGTGCTGGTTAGCACTTTGGAAAATAAAGTATGACAGCTCATCAAGCTACCACAATCTGTCCAATTTCTTCAATAGATTTTCAACCTTATCACAATAGTGGAAGATTGATGTTTGATTGGTAAAATTTCACAGATTCGGGTAGGTTGACCTGCAATCGTCTGTACTTTAGTAATGTTAATAACTTAAACGATTTTTCTTTTTTCAATAGCCATAGTTCCTGGCTGAAATTCCATTTTTGTTAGAATGGTAATAAGTATTTTTAGCACTATTTGATCATAAGCTCAAAAAGTTAAATCTATAGTAGCAGTATAAGTTCACGTTTCGATATTTTTAACGAGCCATCGGAAAATTTCTACTATTTTGGTAGAACAGCTAGCACCTAGGCAACATTGAATGCCGGCTCAATGTTATTGTAATCATACCACCACGTATACGTGATACTATGCACCACGTACATATTATATGTGCTTGCCTATAGAAAATGAACCATAGGAGTTATAGGCAATCAGTCAATATGAATTTGATTCAGCAGTGCTGATAAAAATGTAATCGTATACTAGAAATAATGTGATTCTGAAGATTAACGCCATCTAGTGTCGAGTAGCGATTGTCGGAAAACTTAAGCAACACGTTACAACTTTTCGAGAAAAGTTGCACCATGTTACTGGGTGTGTTAATGCTTTCAATATCTTCTTTATTTAGTGGGAAAGTATGATATAAACATAGAAAGTTCCAGACAATGATCTTTTAGAAAACCACGATTAAGATTACTTGCAATAGTGCTTAAAAAATATTGTTTACTGTAAAAAGGTAGAATTAAATAAACCTCTTATCTTAACTCTGGCACAGTCATACCTAAACGTGTTAATATTAGAATAGAATAATTTAACTATGTGCTATTTCTTCAATTTTGCTACATATATTTTCATCGATCGATAAAAGATCTTATTGCCGGTAAACCAGAACTAAATATGTAGGTGTATATGTCGCAGCCAACTAGTTGAATTAGCCAGCCAATTGGACGCCTAGGCGGTTAATAAAACGTCGACATCCAATGAATTAGCGGAAAATCAACTAGGCAAGTGACTGAAGACAACGTTTAACAAGATGGCCAAACGTCATTTAGCCATTAGGTATTGGCTAGCTAATTCAACCAGTTGGCTGCGACATGTACTCGTATATGTCGCAGTCGAATGGTATAATCCGCCGTATTACCTTTCGGTTATGTATTTACGGAGTTATTAGTCCTAAATTATAGATTGTGAACTCGTAGTTTTATGCAGCAGGCATGATTTCTGTCACGGCTCCGGCGCTGCGGGGCTCCGGCGGTCCCACGCGAGTTTATCGTCGCAGATAGGTTTAACGCTCACCACCGCAGCTTCGGCTTGCTGGCCGGCACCGCCGGCCAGCCTCAGCCGCGGTGGCGAGTGTTACAACCACCTGCTCCTCAACTCGCGGCCCGCCTCGCCCCTCCGCGCCTACGCGATTTTGAATTACACTCTAGGGGTAGGGCAGACAAGACTGTGTGAAGTCGGATTTATCGCAATTCGTTTCTGCCATTAAAACCTAACTTCCACCAAAAATTTTTTTCCTAATAAGTTCGAAATAATACGCATTATTTAACACAATAGGTACTTAGGACAATTTCGAACATTATGGTTACTGAAGTAAGAAAATCGTGGATCCGCCGTCATACATAACGGTCCTATTTTTGATATCTGGTCGTAATGTAATACGGCGGATTAAACGAACAGACAGCGACATGTACTTGGCGGGATGGAATTTAGTCATTTTAAAAGGGCTGATTTTCAATACGCCAAGTCGTTAAACGTTGAATGATTCTAGTTCAATCAACTATCGGCCTAGGCGTACAGTTGGATGTCGACGTTTTATTAACCGCCTAGGCGTCCAATTGGCTGGCTAATTCAACTAGTTGGCTGCGACATATGCAAGACGTTAACTGTTATCGTTACGGCAGTTACATAAAAGCGTATCGCGCGCAAGCATTCACACTTGCAGTAAGACCTATTATTTAGTATGATCTAGAATTACGTTGTATCGTGTCGGTAAACCAGATGAAATGAAAACGAATATTTAATCGAAAAAGTTAGTACTCTAAAAAAAATATTCTTAATTGAGTAAATACTTTCAGAAACCATATTACACATATTCTAGCAGAATACTAAACATGTATAATTGTATACGTTCTATGAATTACTTACATGGCAAGCAAAATGGAGCATTTTTTATGATAAAGTTCACAGATTAGTTTTTGCTATACCTAGCTATACTTAGTTAGTGTGTATAACATAACGCACAGTCAGTGCATGTGTTTGCGTCAGAAATGGGATCAGAGCTAGATTCCACACACGATGTCCCTTACTGCAGGTCAGGTTTATCATAGGAGTGGTTCTAATTTCAAGTTTGAAGTAAGTAATAGTTAAAAATACATACCTGCCGATTTGTGAACATTGAGGAGCGTCCGTGCACACAGCAGCCTTCTGGAACACGTGGAGACGGGAGGCCGAAGGTTTGAGGTGCTCAATTGGATCCGGAGGTTCCGCCGTCCTCCTTGAAGCATAGTCTGCGCTCCCAATGAGGTAGCCACTTAGTGCTGATATGAAGACTAGTACTGCTAATGCTGAGATGACGATTTTTGTCTTGAGTTTGTACGGCCTGAAACAAAACATGAGGTTATTAACGCCATCTGTTATCGAATAGCAGTAACAACTTTTAAATGGCAGAAATATTTGTAAATAACACAGTAATAGTGTAAATATTGGTTTGCTATTGTACTGAAATACGTCTAAAGGTGCAGGGAGGAGGAACCTAGGTTCACAACAACCACATCACTCACTTTTCCGGGTAATCATCGTCATCGTGACTAAAGTTCCCTTGGAATATGGCAAACCTATTGATAGGGGACACCAAGCGTATCGTATCTATCGGGCTATCGTCAGCATGGTTGCTTATAAAGCTCCTTCTATGCAGACCACTTCGTAAGGTGTTCTTCATGATGTTGCAACACTGTTTCAGCTGTGACAGCTTAGCTCCCGTTCAGCGACACATAACAACATAACCTACACACTTTCTCGTGACTTATGAGTTACAAGCGATTACTCAGGAACTCTAAACTGAAATTAGGAATACACGTTCGTGTTTTATTTTGCTTTTTAATCGCGTAACACCGCTATTAATAAACCTTTGACGGTCCAGTGACGTAGCCGTGAAATGGCAGGTGGTTGCGCAGTGAACTTGCTTGCGGGTATCGAGGAAATCGATAAAGAGAACAGCTGTTTCAGGCGGTTTCAGGCCATAAAGCACTTGTTCAGATTAAAGACAGATGGCAATACTAGCGCTGAATTATATTAAATCGTTTAAAGTTTTATAAGGTAACTGATTTTATTTAATGCGCCTGTGTTGTTAGAGAACGTCATTTAATGTTGCATCTCTGTATCTTTGCGCGTATTATATTTACAGGCGTCTTTTTTAAAAAAATATTTCGAAAAAAGTCCTAAGCCTAACTTTAAAGTGTATTAGGTAAAACGTGTAAAAGTTATTGCATAAGAAGCTTATTTCTTATAGCTCGTATCATTTGAGGGTTAACTTATTGAGGGTTTTCAATGCATTATAAGGTTTTTAGGAATAACCTATGTTCTCTATCACTTAAACACCTTAAAATCTAGCTTTCTTGTTATGATAGCTGATATTGTATTAACATTACTAAATATAAAACCAGGGAAAAAAACAATCTAATACCTAATTTATGTTTTAAGTACTGGTAGTACAAATCCTCTCATAACTCTTGATACATCCAAAAAAACTATATATTATGCTATGGATGGGAATGTAATTATTTGGTACACCATATAATATGTATTACCTGTCAGGGTGTGATTCTGGCAACCGTATGAGAACATGACTCCTTTTTCTTCTCGTGTCCGACTTGCCCGGCTTCCTCAACGAACTTTGTCTTAATAACTGTTTGTCCGACATTTTTGTTATAAACTAGATACAGTCACTGATTTAATTTTACTTCTTAGCACCTTTTCGTTAAAATTGTATAGTTCTGCATTTTATCACTGAAGTTATGTTTGACTCTTTAAAAACCTTAAGAACTTTATGAAAGTGAGAAGGTATTAAATCACACAGAAAAGAAACTTTTGAAAAAGTTTAATGCAATTGATGGTTTTAATGGCCGATTTCTATAACCTATCCGTAGTTTAGCGATTAAACATTCAATCTCTAATCGCAAATCTACGATAGATAGGTTATAGAAATCCAGCGTTAGTCTGTTTTACTTAGGCAACTCAGAATCTATACCATTTGTGTAAATGGTTTCAGTAGCAATTCAGACTTTAGATTCATTAAATTTTCAGATGTCTTTATTTTGAAGGTCGATGTAAGTTTGTGAATGAACAAGAGAAAATGGCAACTTTCATCACGCTTGGCAGACGAACGGTAGACAGCCGTTATTAAATTCCCTGAGTAAAGTATAACCGGTATGAGACTCCTAATAAATGAACGAATAAATATGGTATTGAAGATTTTTTCCCAACTCTCATTGTTTATTGTAATATCAGAGATCTTTTACCAGTCTCGTTTTCAGATATGCGTAATATGATAACTCTTTTGTTTAAAACCGGACGTAATCCGCTGTTATTATTGAGATCAAATATTATGATTAATATGACAAACAAAAATTATTTATTTTTTTAGCTTCCAACAAAAAAAAACATCCTGATTGTCCCATTGTGGTGGTCCTGTAGTGTACCTATCAGAACGATCTACACTGGTGATACGAAAAACGTAGGCAGCAAAGTCATGTGTCAGGAAAAATGAGACATTCATTCACAATGTTCGTGATAGCGTGGCTACCGGCTAATTGTGATGGTGACACTAGTGTTATTTATTACATGGGTTGCTTTATCTGTTACACGCAACTGTCACAATACTGCCCTATGTGTCTTGTCCTGTCTAGGTGTATATTGTTGTATTTATGTATGATTGTCTGCCCTTTTGGGGTTTCAAGCTAAAAGCTACAATGTCCTGTTTGTGATTATGTGATCCTTTGCAGATGGCTTGTAAAGGCATAGTAAATAAAATACAAGTTTGGAATCTTTAAGTAAACATGAACGGAATTAATGATATTTCTTAGAAAATCAATTTTCACCAAAAACGGGATGCTGTTTTCGTATTAATACAGTTTAACATAGGTACGGTCTAGAAACTGATGATGACCTTTATTCAAAAGAATTACATGTATACGTTGGGACCTGTACCAGTATAGTATTCTTTATGTGATAATTAACAGCATTTAGCACCAAACCCTTTCATAATATGACAATATACCTACGTATGTACAAGTACTTACATAGAGTTATTTACTTTACGATTCTATGACATTCAGGCGATAATAAATACTGAATATACGGACACTATTTAACAAAAGTGACAATACTTTATGATAACGACAAATCAAGCAATGAATGAATACCATAAAGAACCTAGTTTCAGTCGTAAAATACTTACTTATTGTTTTATTTATTTGTGTTTTAGTACTATCCGAAATGTAAAGTCTATTCAAATCTAGGTGCTAAATAATTTGATTGATTACTAGATTAGGTACACTCAACTCTGAATAAAGTGACTGATAACTGTTGAAGTGTCATCGAAGTTTTGATTAATTTGTTTACATTGCCTATCGGAAATTCGTCAACAGCAAGGAAATATTGTTTCTATAGAATAAACAATTATATCGATACCTACTTATCGGAGTCGTCAAGGTTATGTTATGGTACAGACAATAGTAGGTCAACCTACCCGACTCTGTAAAATTTTACCAATCGAACATTAACCTTCTACTGTTGTGATAAGGTTTAGAATCTATTGCAGAAATTTGACAGATTGTGGTAACTTGATGTGTTTGCTGTCGACTGTACATACTTATGATGTTTTGCCACGTGAGTGCTAAACCCTTCTTCGATATGGCCTCTTTCGGAAAATTAATTGAAAATGACGTCATAACGTACGAATATATCGAGAGTTTGGTCATAACAGATTTCATGTTATCGATTTAGTTTGTTATCGAATAAAAATTGGTTGTTCTGTAGTTATGTATAGCCAAGCTGATAAGCGTGCTCTTGTAAAAGGAAGTAACCTTAGAAAATAGCAATTTCCAAAGACTTTTTAAATGCTAAAAAATTAGGTAATCTGTATATTGGATTGAGGCTATATTTATTACCCCTGCGGGGCCCACTAGGGCCAGAGCCTGTCGGGGCTGCGGGTTGTTCGAAAGAGTTACCGCGGCCCTGGCACACAAAGGGTTCCCGAAGGAACACGGTGGGTTTTCAGTCAGTAAAAGTCTGCCACTCCCTCCCGCTGTAACCCCCAGCGGGAGGGGTCATACTGATGATTTCCCATCGATATAAAAAAAGGTTATATTTATTTGTAATGGAAGAACAGATTCCAATTCCAGTGCAGGACCAACATACTAAAATTTATACATGAAAGACATTAACATAATTAATTAATTGAAGAGCAATTATTACGGAACTTATAGCCTTCTGGCAAAAATCACGAGACCAGCAGCATACAATCATTAAATATGACATAAGTAACTTGTTTGCCAAGTTTTATTGTTGTTACTTGTACTTGGCCTAAATTGGGTGGTGTTAATGAGACTCCTTATAAAGTAAAACACATTGATCTTGCTTCAGGAAGTAAAGCCACGTAAGTTGAAGTTATACACCGTGTTCCTGTGGTTATACATTAGCTTCGGCATGTTATTCAGACCATTGAATTGACAATTTTTACTATGGACACTTTTCCGAATTCCAATTTGTTTAAAAAAAATATACAAACTAAATGCTTGAGTGAAATCTATTTAATATGAATTACTATTTACCTGGGCTGGCAACGTCGCATTTGAAACTTTGGTTCACATGTCCGCATAAACATTTTCTCACAAAAAGACTCTTTCTCACCATACATACTTACTCCAACATAATTAAATTGGTTAAACTTAAATTAAAAATAACTTTAAAACTATGCCATTTAAACTACTACTTCCTTTGTACGATATGTTTAACAAAAGCTATAAAAGTATTATTCAAAATTAATGTATATCCTCAGGAACACGGTGTATGTGCTTAAAAATATTTTGAACTATGGTAGGAAGATTAAAATCAACTGTAAATATTTGCCCTTGCCAACTCCGTTGAAATAGTTTAAGATACAAGAGGAAGGATAAATGAAGATTTTTTTTTGAAATATTTCTAAACAAATAGCCATAGTTCTTAGAATACGTAAAGGATACCAGTTTATTTTTGCTCGACTGTGTATGAAAAAGGTTATTTTGAGTTATATTTGATAAGCATAGCTTAGTGCTGATATGCAAGCTAAGGCATATTCATAGGACCATTGGATTTTTGCTTAAAAAATTCACTGCATTGAAACCACCACCACACCTTAACCTTATTGTTTTCTTTAACATTACCCTAACAAACACGAGAACTAGAAAAATATTAGTTAATTCAGGAAACTAGTTCTCAAAAGACCTATATTTTATTTTAATCTCCCTCCGGTCGTGTCAGATTGCCGTCCCATCGGGTTACGCGAGTGAGGGAATAGGGCGTGCATCTGTGTCTGCGCAAATGCTTGTGCACTATAATATGTCCTGCACAGCTGGCTGATCTCCTTATATGAGAACAGCCGTCGTAGCCGACAATCGGCTAGGACACCATCATCATTTATTTAACAGTCAAATTATATAAAGTTTACTTCTAGAAACGTGACATGTTATCAGCGAGACAGTGGTTGATAACGATTAGTATCAAACAATCAATCGGTTTTCAAGTTCCTGATTTTAACTCGTAAGTTAATTTTGCGAAATGATATTGTGTCATCATTATTTCCGATGAAGTAAATTATCGTGGATCAAAAAATTATCGCGAAGTCACCGACAGTCGACAGAATTCTTCTGCAATTGTGAATATGTTAACCCCCGAACTAGTTCATCTACATGGATAAAAAGNACCCCCATTGCGATAAGGTTGAAAATAGATTGCAGAAATTTGACAGATTGTAGTAACTTGATGTACTGTCGTCTGTACTACGTTGCAAATAAAAGCATTCTATTATAATTGGCTGCTTTTAGCGTACAGGTAGCCTCCGTGAATACTTCCTCAAGAACAACATACACATCAATGTTTTTTATTGACATCCATAAAAGTTCTTAACAATACCAGACCTACAAGATAAGGTAACTATACAGACGACGCCAGGTCATCCTAAACGAATCTGTAAAATTTTACAACATTAACCTTCCACTATATTGTGATAAGGTGGAATATCCATTGAAGAAATTTGATAGATTGTGGTAGGTTGATGTGCTGGGGTCTGTACCTATTCATGGTTCTTCCTCTTTGAAGACGAAAACGAATGGTTTTACCTATATGCTAGATCTAAAGTGGATTGTCGTGAGGTCCAGGCTAACAATAGCAGTCCCCACCTCGTCCTGTCATATTGAATTATTAGAGGATGGAGTCGATTATAAACCGCAGACTCGGAGCAAATTGGTCCATTTTAATGGGACACAATTTGCTTTTCGTCTTTTGGCAGATCCGGGAATTATTCCAATGAGTTACTGTACTCTGGTAAGTCAAGGTCAATAGCTAAGTGACCTTGATGGAGGTTTTAGCCAGGAAAAGTGTAATACCCCTTACTTTTCCTTTATAAACGGTTTACGTTTTTTTGATAATTGGTCAACCTTAAGAAAAGTCGTCGCTAAGGTCTGTAATAAGTGTGAATTTAATGGTCAGATAATGGACAGTATATTGTGGATTTTTGTAGTAAGGCATCGGTGATGGTAAAAAGTGATATGAAATGAAGTTCTAACAGAATTAGGGATAGACTAAATTGTTCTCAGGTTATTTTGAGATGAAATGTTGCTACTCGTCTGCCAAGCGTGGTTTCCATTGATATTCATAAGAGAGTGTTTTGATTCATTAATTAACAGGCAATAATGATTGTTGATAATTTTGGTTTCTTTTAAAATGAGAAGGAATAGTATTAATGATTTTAAAAATGTCCTTATTGATGAAAATTGCGAAAATTAAGTTGTGTCGGCGAGCCTGCGTTTTTACCTCCAAATATAAAATAAATTAATTTACAAAAGAAAACACTTCACTCATGAAAATGTACACTGTTAACAAACTTTAACACTGAAAAATTTTCGACAATTTTTTTTGTGTCCGCGAGGTGCGAAAGTTTTGACCACTTTTCAATTAGTCCTGTACGACTTATCGTACCTGAGCACTGTCCACTACTGGCTGTGATATAGTAACGTTACACATTTTGAATTCACCGACTGCGAAGGATGAGCGTCACTGAACAGGTGAATGACAGAAGTCCAAATGGTCTGCCGGTAACGCGACGCTGGATTCATATGAATGAGGACCTCGTTGGGCTTGCGTGTTATGGCATCAATAATTTAATTTGTTAATTTGGCGTATGTACCTACTCTATAATTGTATTCATGTCCTGTAAGTCCCCTATAAACACCCAAAACTTCCCTAAGAATGGACCCTATCCCTATTAGACTTTTGGCTGGTAATTGTAAGCCTTTTGGCAAATGAAGTTTCCATGGCAATTTCCGTAAGATAAAAAAGTACCAAGTCATCCTAGGTTGATACCTCCAGCGTTAGTTTTTGTACCGATGATTATCTTCCAATATGTATGTTGTTTACGCTGTTTTCTTTGAGATAAAAAATCTGTTAGCTCACTATCTTAACTATATCGGCTTCTTCAATCTTTTTGCGACAAAAATACATGGAGGATTTTACCGAATTTCAGTGATTGTTTTCTTGGATAGGTATATATAAGTATAGAGATATGGGGCAATAATCTAATGTGTTAGATATCTTTCAACCTAAGCTAATTATTCTTGATCGAATAGTGTACTTAAATTGTGTAAAAACTTGTTAAACTATCGCGTTAAATAATATAATCATTTCCCAAAGAAAGTTACAATAGTAAACGGTTTATTAAACGCAGAAGTCAAAATTAGAGTCGCTTGAGAGCGTGAAAAGTATTTATAAATACAATTTTACTGCTTGAACAATATTGAATGAGCACACATAACCCGAGAAGAATGTCTCGATTGATTTAATCGCAATCGTTGTGATCTCGAGTACAAACTATTATAGGAAGCGATTACTCGCAATTCCTAAATTGCGTCATTGAGGCCAATTAAACGAGTAATCGATTAAAACTAGTGTTGTGTATGAGAACAAAAAATCATAAACAGTTATGTAAGAATTGAGGACAGTTTCGTCATACTTTTTGAGCTTAGTAGACGCTTGGGGATTAAGTTTTGCCAGGAAACTGGTTTTGGAACTAATTTTGTAATTAAATATTATTGCATTGTCTTAGTATATATGCCTACGATATTATGAAGGAATGCTAATGCATATGACATTTAGTTACCTACTATGACCTAACATGATCCTAAATGGTTATTCTATTTTACTACCCACCAATTTACTGCCTTTTTCAGAAAGTCTATATCGCCTTAAGAGAGGGCCTCGCCTGTGTTTAGTTTAATTTCTAGTCAGGTCTTTGCCTAACAGTGAAATAAAATAATAATGTACATACAGTCAGAAAAAGGACCTGAAGCATCAAAGGGAGGTTTTTACACTAAAACTGAGACTTCTGTTTCTTGCCTCTATAGTGAGGTCATCAGGTCACGCGTTAATGCAAAAAATTCTAGTAAAATCACGTGAAGCCTTCGATGGCGGAAATGCCCCCGTTGTCAAGTACTTGTTTATCTATGCATTTTGTATCACAAGGACAAGTGTTACACTCGCTTATGAAAGTAATAATAAGTATTACGAGTTCGGAAATAATTTATTATGTAAAAATGCAGTGAAAAGATTTTCTATATTTTTTTTCAAAGACGAGGTAATAATTATATTGATGCGTCAATTAGGTTGGGGTCTGATTTTCTTAAGAATTTAGAAACAAATGTTTAGAGGTTTGAATGGAAAATAATGTGCTTACAGTATTAGCAAGTGATACTCCACTTACTAATACTGTAAGCACATTATTAAAGTAAACAAAAGCTTATAAGTACTATAATCTTGACACCAGTTTTTCCCCGAGTGAAACTTTAAAGGAATTCATACTATAGGTATAATTCTTGGTTCTTCTAACTATACTCTGTATATAGATTTTATGAAATATTTTCCTTGTAGACTGATGACTTGTAAGTTATATAAGGACGATAGATACTAGTAACCGGAATACGGATATCAATCTATCTTTAGTGCATTGATAAATCCGTTTCTTACTGAGGCAAATAATACATTTTTACTAACCTAAAAAAGAAAACCGTATACATACCTACTACATAAGGCATAATAATTATAACCTACTGATTATCAAAAATCCTTGGTTTAGGATCATTAGAAAAATATCACAAAAATTGTTAGAGATTGTCGAGTGTGTACACTTTGGATAAGCTGAAAATTACACTGTAAAAATTAAACATTTTACTTTTTAAATTAAGTGGTAATAATCAACAGAAAAAAGAAAACGCCCAATAATTACTTTTAATGATAAAATCAAATTAATTTGAAAGTGTATTGCATAATGTTGTCTAATAATATAAAACGGTAATTTTTGTCGGTTCTTCATGCTCATGATAAAATTACGCTCGTTAATCAAGATGTGAGTAATTACCGTCTATGTTTAGTACAGAATAAGGAATAGCCTCGTCATGGCGCATACGCAGGTCAGGCATATAGTGACTCAGCTCATGTGACGAACACCATTAAAGTCAATAAGTAAATTATTGGTCTAGTGTGGCCGTGGCAGTGGTTACCAAACTTTTTTGGAACTAAGAATATTTTAGTTTGTGAACAGGGGGTACACTCCGAACTTGTTAACAACGAATTATCGGCGGAATGTTCCCATGTTTCTTACTACTAAATCATTTTCCATACAGTTTAGTCCCGGTCGGTCAGGTTCGGTTGCGACTCGTTCCGACCGAACATCATTTTGACAGTTGCTATACTGTAAACCCTCATTAATCTGAGAGCCAAACCGAATTATTTTTGTAGTAGAACAACAATGCAAAGTTCGGTCGTATCACGTATGTCGGTCGGTCCCGAACTATCGATAGTGTCATTTCAGAGTAGACGCCCAGGTCTGTTCTGATATAAACTGTTTAAGTAATAATACGGCTTAAAACAACTAGGTTATAATTAAAAAAAAAACTGTTCCTGAGAAATCATAAGACGAGTAACCCAGTCACAATGACAATGTCACGTTGCATACGGATTGATCTATTTTGTCTTTGACAGGACTATTGTAGGCAATAAGCCTGATATAGGTGATAGATTACTTGCCTAGAATATCGTGGAAGCTGAGAAAGATAAACGAATCGACGAAAGTATCTTGATTTAGCGCACGAGGTAGTCGCTATGTGAAATTTGTCGCGCCGTTTCTAGTGAAGGACAATGGTGGATGGATAGCGGCGTTTGCGATGGCTAGCCCATTTAGCCCGAGGTACAGACGGCAGCACATCAACTTAACACAATCTGTAAAATTTCTTCAAAGCATTTTCTACCCTATCACAATAATGGAAGGTAAAATATGACAGATTCGGGTAAGTCGACCTGCTGCCATATGTACATTAATTAATTATAGGTACACAATACCTAGACTGGAAGATTGGTTGGGAACCACTGGTCTAATGGCAAGAATACAGACGTCACTATACGTTTTGTTTTATATTTTCCTTATACTTATTTAGTTGAATTATTGATTCGTGTTTTATTATGACAGACGTATTGTTGGTACCCAAGTTTCCAAGCAAACATTTATGACATGTTTCATCATCTTATTTTAGAGATTCTTTAACATTTGCAAAGGAAGGCCTAACTGGTGAGATGGAAATATACCCTACAAGCTTCGGCCAGCGGCTTTGCCCACTTCCGGAAGGAACTATTTCTCGTCCTCGGATAAAAAGTATGCCTATGTTGTTCCGCAGGGTCTATTCTATTTCTGTACTAAATTTCATCAAAATCGTCTCACTGGTTTAGGCGTGAAAGCTTAACAGACAGACAGACAGAGTTACTTTCGCATTTATATTACTTTCTTTATCTTAGAAATGCGTCTGCTTTAGTTTTTTGTTGGGGCCTAAAGCAGCTGAATAGCAGTTTCTCTTATTTTTTTAGAATATGCCATAAATATTTAGAAATCACATCCGTTTATTAAGTAATTAATTAATCACATAATCCCCAGGTTCGGGTTACAAATAACAAAAGTTTATGTAAAGGAAAACTGTCACGGAATATGACATGGACTCCAGGGACTAAAGCCAAATACGATTTATGTTTATAAGTCATTTATTTTTCAGTAGTAATTTGTTACTAATAATGTAATGGCTTTAATGGATGTCGATAAAGAAGGGAAAAACAATTGGCTTTATTTTCCTTGAGAGTGATTATACTTGAGCTCAGCGATTTAATTTATAGTGAAAACCTCGGTAATGCAATTTTTTCCCCATTTTTTTAATCTCGTTTCTAGGAAGAAAACTTCGCAAAGAACATCCTACATGTTCCATACACTTACGAGGTTTTCACTCTAAGGCATCGTTATGTACCTAGTATGTATGTACCTAAAAAGAAGTTTTATTAGAGTCCTTTTTAGGTACACCTCAGCTTAATCTTTAGAAGAAGCAGACACTTGGTATCACATCCAATATTATGAGCATAATAGTTTGTACGTATGTGTAATTGTGTATATTTGTAATTTGGTAAGTTCAAAGGGATAAAGTATAAATAATTTAAACGTTACACTTCAATGGGACTACTTATAAGGTTTATCACTGTGAACTGATAAGTGTTCTAAGTAACTGTTTAAACTATGAAAAGTGTCCTGTGTCATTACACAGGACACTTTTCATCCGTGTTTCCCTTGTTCGGTAATCCATAGTAGGTCTCTCGGTATCACCGGGCGGTTCCGTCAGCTCTATAAATATCTGAAAACAAGCTAACACAGTGGTGCCATCTACATCTTAATCAGTGAACTAACCATTTGTTTTTTCTCTGTGAGTTGTTCATAGGTCTCGTCTCGAGGATTTTTCTTTAGAGGTCGCTGTTCTGATGCTGGGTAGTTTGTGGCGATTCTTGTTTCCAGGTATTTATGGGGACTGTCTCGTGTAATAACCAATTTTCGTTTGAGAAGTGCTTTTTATATTCTTTTCAATAAATGTGTTTTGATTTTGAGTTGTTATGTTTTTCAGTCCAGTCTGTTCGAAAAAGAGTGATTTTGGGCTACGCCGCACAGTGGTCCGGATTTTCAAAAAGGTGGACATAGGATCGAAAATGCATATTTAACTCAACTAAAAATTGTTTCGTATAGGAAATTTAACACTGATTAATACTTATTACTACAACTTTTCAAAAAAACTGCTCCTTCACGTAAAAAAAAAATATCGAAAATAAAAATGTATGGGAGAAAATCTATTTTATTTTTTTTCTCCGTTCAGTATCAAAGTATAGCAACTAAATCTTATATTCTGGTAAGTACCTATTGTTCTTAATATGACAAACATATAAATTGCTTGCGTATCCCTGCGGCCTTGACGCCTATGATGCTTCAAAGTTCAAAATTTTAAAGTTGAATTATCTTAACATTATTAACGAGTTTTTCTGAGTTTTTCTATTGAAATTAATACAAAATATCATTTTTAATAAAAAAAGGCCCCCCCGCGCACCAACCACGTTATTAGGTTCGCCCCCTACTACTTGGGACTTAAATATACTACTGGCGAAATGACAGTATACTTTTGGGTAGAGTGTGTGTAGTTTAAAATATTTTTTTTTTATTATATAAGAATTAATTCATTTCGCATTCATTCATTCATTCGCATTCAAGCATTTGGCAAGTATTTTTTTATTTTATTATATTAAAAAAATAGAAATAAAAGTCTTCAACTTTAGTTATGTAATTAAAGACACGTGCTGATTCGTTGCCTATTTGTAACTGACTAAAACGACTCCTGTGATAAAATAGTAATTTACCCCCACCACCGGAGATATCGACGACGCTGATTGGCTGCGGTTCTAATTTTGTCCGTCACTACTTGCGCGCGTGTGTTTGTTATAAATACCTGTGCATGAAACAATTAAAGGTAATTGTTTCTCAACCCCTTGAGGAAGCAACATACCTAATTATCCGTGCTGTGTGAGTTGAAGTGAAGTTTAGTGAGTTTCGTTATGGCTGCATTTGTTACAAACTTGGACATTTTTATGTTCCTTCGTGTTGCTGGAGACTTGAAAAATTGGGAACGACTCTATGAAACTATTATTCTACATATCCCAGTTGAAACATGTTCAGAAGATTTAGAAATAATCAAGACTTTTTTGAAGAACTACATCAGCAATATCAATCGCAGATGGGCAAGTGCTTATAGAAATCAGAAAACTTTCATAAATAGACATGCATGGTGGTTACAATCAAATATTAGTTGGCCCAATTGCACTACTGTTAATTTAACCGAGATTTTTCAAGGCCAAGATGAAGTTATCGAAACCATTTCGTCAGACAACACTTCTGTTGACATCGATACTACAGCAGCTGTGATTCCGTCGACATCTAGTATTACTGTGGGCACATCTACCGAAGTTCAGATTAGGAAGCCTTTTGTTGACCTCAGCAACAAACAGAAGAAAAGACGTTCAGAGTCTCTTTTGGACTATTCGCCGGAAGAACTTACTTTTGCATTAGTCGAAAGACTTAAGATAGACCAGAAGAATGACTTAGCTTGTGTTATTGACCATATAACGAAGAACCCTGATAGTGTTCCTATTGTTCAAGCCACATTGTTTAAGAAAAATAGGAAAAAAACTTTTGACGAAGATCATGCTCTTGGTCTTTATACATCGTTGAACCTGTCAAAATGGAAATACTTGTGTTTAAGGAAAGTGCTGTTAGATTGTGAGGTTCCAGTGTTACCATCGTATCACAAACTCCTTGAAGCTAAAAAGAAATGCTATCCACATGATTTAGAAATTAGTGAGAGAGGAGCCAGAGTGAAGCTTCAAGCCCTATTGGATCTGACAGTCCAGAAGATTCTTCAAATTACCGGTACCCAGATTGATTCGTCAACTGAAGGATTGAAGTTAATCAGCAAATGGGGTTTCGATGGAGCTTCTTCACAAAGCACCTACAAGCAAAGGACTGAAAATGTAGACTTCAGTGATTCATCGGTTTTTATGTCAAGTCTTGTCCCTCTTAAATTAGTTTCTAATAATAGCACCATATGGGAAAACCCAGCACCTTCTTCAACACATTATTGCAGGCCCATTAAGTTCGAGTTTTGTAAAGAGACAGCAGAATACATCAAGCAAGAAGAAGCTGCATTGAAGGAAGAAATAAAAAACATCGATTCTACAAAATGGGCAGGGCTAGAGATTAGTCACGAGCTTCATATGACAATGATCGACGGAAAAGTGGCCACTATTATAACGGATACTTCGTCTGCATCTGCCTGCAATATTTGCCTTGCAAAGCCGACCGAGATGAACAAGCTGTCAGAAGTATTTTCAAGACCTGTTCGAGAAGATGTTTATAAATATGGACTTTCTACTCTTCATATGTGGATTCGTTGTATGGAGTGTATTCTACACATATCTTACAACATGGACTTTGAGTTGTGGACTGCACGAGGTGCTAACAAGCAACTAAAAGCTGCGAAGAAACATTTGACACAAGAAGAATTCAAACAGCAAATGGGAATACTTGTAGATTTTGTGAAGCAAGGCTTTGGAACCACAAACGACGGAAACACAGCCAGAAGGTTTTTTAGAGATTATGAGAAATCTGCCGAAATAACCAAAATTGACAAAGGCCTACTAAAGCATTTTGCGGTTATTCTTCAAACGATTTCATCAGGATGTGCCATAGATATTGAAAAATTCAGGACTTATTGCAGAGAAACAGCTGAGATCTTTGTGCATTTATACCCATGGTTTTATATGCCCGCAAGTGTACACAAGCTACTCATACACGGTGCAGACATTTGTCATCACTTTGGCCTCCTACCAATTGGCATTCTTTCCGAAGAAGCGGGAGAAGCAAGAAATAAAGAATTTCGAAGAGTTCGTGAATATCATACAAGGAAATTTAACAGGATGAAGACCAACGAGGACTTACTCCATAATTTTTTGATTAGTTCAGACCCATATTTATCCCATATTCGCCCAAAATACAGCAACTCTAAACAATTCGATTTTTTTCCAGATGTTAAAGAGCTTTTGTTGTTGCCTGAGGTAGTAACAGAAGAAACAGAGAATATGGATCTACAGGAGTTGCAGCCTGAACATGATCCATTAATGTAAACGTGTCAGATTTAGTAATTTTGTTATTGTCCGAATTGAGTTTGTTAGTTAGTAAAAAAATATATATTTTTTAATCTATTTCTTGTTACGTAAAAAATATTAGGTCGTGGTGGCCTTGTGGGTAAAGAACCAGCCTTTCGAGTATGAGGGTGTTGATTCGATTCCAGGCCAGGCAAGTACCAATGCAACTTTTCTAAGTTTGTATGTACTTTCTAAGTATATCTTGAATACCAACGACTGTGTTTCGGATGGCACGTTAAACTGTAGGTCCCGGCTGTCATTGAACATCTTTGGCAGTCGTTACGGGTAGTCAGAAGCCAGTAATTCTGACACCAGTCTTACCAAGGGGTATTGTGTTGCCCGGGTAACTGGGTTGAGGAGGTCACGCTCCTTGTAAAACAAACACACACTACACTGCTACATCCGGTTAGACTGGAAACCGACCCCAACATAGTTGGAAAAAGGCTCGAAAGATGGTGATTGTTATATAAAAAATGTAATATATTTCTTGTAATATAACAAATATGTCTATATTGTCATAACATCACGCTTTATATTCCCCGAAGGGTTCGGCAAAGTTGTATACTACACAAAAGTATACTGTCATTTCGCCAGTAGTATATTTAAGTCTCAAGTAGTAGGGGGCGAACCTAATACATGGTTGGTGCGCGCGGGGGCCTTTTTTTATTAAAAATGATATTTTGTATTAATTTCAATAGAAAAACTCAGAAAAACTCGTTAATAATGTTAAGATAATTCAACTTTAAAATTTTGAACTTTGAAGCATCGTAGGCGTCAAGGCCGCAGGGATACGCAAGCAATTTATATGTTGTCGTATTAAGAACAATAGGTACTTACCAGAATATAAGATTTGGTTGCTATACTTTGATACTGAACGGAGAAAAAAAATAAAATAGATTTTCTCCCATACATTTTTATTTTCGATATTTTTTTTTACGTGAAGGAGCAGTTTTTTTGAAAAGTTGTAGTAATAAGTATTAATCAGTGTTAAATTTCCTATACGAAACAATTTTTAGTTGAGTTAAATATGCATTTTCGATCCTATGTCCACCTTTTTGAAAATCCGGACCACTGTGCGCCGACGAGTTTTAATGTCAATAATACACAATCGCTAGAATTTTACCCGCTTGAGATTATTTTGTCTTTTCTTATTCATGAAGCTGTAGATCAAGTCTAAGTATCCGGGGTAAAAATACACAAGCTAGCATTTACTACAATGTATCAAATGTTCACAGCCGTTCTTTATACACCACTACGTTAACGAGTTATTAGGAAGAAAGCAAATTAGCATGTTGATAAAATAGAAGAGATGCTTCATTCAGAGCGACCAGAATACCTTGATCTACACAGACCTACACCACTAACATTCACGGTACTATTTTACTAAAGGCATTGAGACCACATGTGTCAAGTTACACTGGTCACGTTACATGATCTGGACTTGACACACAATGAGCATCTTGTCTTCGTGAACTTTGATCATAACAAAAAAACCGGCCAAGTTGGACTCGCGCATGAAGGGTTCCGTAACATTATCTATGAAAAATTAACGTATTTATTACCTACAACTAACCTAAATACAAACAATTTTGGAACAGCTAAATCTTTGTTTTTCATACAAATGTATGATAATGATGAACAGTAATAATTTGCACATTTACACGTTTATTGTATGGGGGCCCCTCTTAATATTTTTTTTTTACTTTTTACTTACCTATTTGTTGTTATAGCGGCAACGGAAATACATCATTTGTGAAGATTTCAGCTTTCTAGCTATCATGGGTTATGAGATACAGCCCGAAGACAGACAGACAGACAACGTAGTCTTAGTAATAGGGTCCCGTTTTAACCTTTGGGTACGGAACCCTAAAAAGTATCTCCATTCATATTAAAATAATGGCTGAGACTTTATTATGATTGAATGGCTTTTGAATTGTTTGATTCGTCGTTGAATAAGACTAAGTTTACCACTGGTACACCTATATGACAATGAATAAGACAGTAGCAATCTATCTTGATACATTTAACCACGTTGGTACGTACCTAAATGTGTTGACAGCAATGTATTCAATTCGCCATTTTATAAAATGTCCAAGGGTGCGTCCTGTGTTGGCGAATCAATGATTGCGAAGCGATCCCAAGCATCGCAAAACGCGGTTACTAGACGTCACGTAAGACACTTAGCTACAGGTATTGACTGTTTGTTATTTTCGCGTCGCACCACGCCGCTTCACTTCAAATCGCTGACATAGGACGCACCAGTTCATAATTCGCAGTTTGCAGGTTTATAATTCTTATAGCCAGTATCAGATGTTCCAGATAATGTTCTAGATAACTATCTGACAGATAATGCCATAGAAAAGTAGTCAATGTTAAAAACATTTTTACAGCAACACCTGTCATAACTGCAACTGGCTGCTAAAATCTAAATTTCTTTTTACTTTTCATACATACCCATTACAGCAATGTTTCTTGGTGGTCTCCCGAGCGTCGGTAACGGTCATGCTGTGAATCGTCATGGTTCAGCTGAAACAATAATATTGACATAAGAACACATAAGTTGTTGTTAGTTCGGCGCATGTAACCTTATCAGGTGTGTTGATTACATTGTGTAAGTCATCACGGTTTGTTGGAAATTTAAATGGCTTTAATCAACGGTAACGGCTTCATTCTAGTGTTAAAACCTTGTTTTAGTAGGACACAATTAGAATGGTCAAAATTTT
This sequence comes from Heliothis virescens, assembly GCA_002382865.2. Classification (NCBI taxonomy): domain Eukaryota; kingdom Metazoa; phylum Arthropoda; class Insecta; order Lepidoptera; family Noctuidae; genus Heliothis; species Heliothis virescens. Next base: position 4,838,130 of record NWSH02000525.1, on the reverse strand, counting down.
TTTTCTTGTTTCTATGTTTTTAGACAATTTTGGCCGTTTTAGAAAATCGTGGAATGCTCCTTTCAAATTTCCACCCTTATTTTAGGGTGTGGAATCCTTTTAGCTTTCTCGTCAATTCGTGGCTCTATTTTGCCGTTAAAGAGGGACGAATAAACAGACACAGGCATGGATTATTCGTTGAGTAAGTAAGTATCGATATTGGTATTCGAGATTATAGTTGATGGATGTTCGTAGTCTTTTACATTCTAAATCAAGCGCTTGGGTCGTTAATGGATAAGATTTAATTAGATTTTGTATATAGTCTTAGGTACAGATGACAGCACATCAAGTTACCATAATCTGTCAAATTTCTGCAATCGATTTTGCAACCTTATCACAATGGAGGTAGGTTAATTTTTGACTGGTAAAATTTGACAGATTCGGATATCATGACCTGCTCATGTCTGTACAAGTTCACCGACAACAGTTTCTTAAAACAACTGACTACGAATTTTCATTTACAAAGGAGAAACTTAAAATTCATACAAACTTGGGCCTGGCGTTACAGGGCTAGAATTTGGCCATAATTTAAAGTATTTAGGAAGGTTTTAAGAGGTTGCGTCTTTCACCAATGGCCAAATTAGTAAAATCAGACAAAGTTATATTTTAGGTTATGTTTGTGTTCAATGTTCCCGGTAAGTGTTGTCTTTTATATAACAGCGAGCTCTGGTTTCGTGGCCTAGAATTTTATGTACAGAAATGTAATCATTTTCTATACTTGGCCATTCGCCATAAGACAAGTTTTAAATAGCTTAATTACGAAAAATAGTTTTAAATAGCTTAATTACGAATTATTTTGGTACAAGTTTCATTCATGTAACACAAAAATGGTTTTCAGGCCCAGAATTAGGTTTCTCCTTTCAAAGTAATCAGTTATCTATACTAATATCATAAAGAGGAAAACTTTGTTTGTTTGTTTGGTTGTAATGAATAGGCTCAAAAATTACTGGACTGATTTTAAAAATTTTTTCACCATTCGAAAGCTACATTATCCACGAGTGACATAGGCTATGTTTTGTCCGGGTACGGGCAGTAATTCCCACGGGATGCGAGTGAAACCGCGGGACAACGGCTAGTTTTGAAAAAAGACGGACTCCTACGTTTTCAGCGAACTTGGGCCTTACTTGACACTATTATATAAACTGGTCATTTTCTTATTCAAATTCGCACGTGTCAATCTAGACCGATACCAAGTATACGATCGGCACGTTTGTTAGACAAAAGAACATAAAGATAAGATTTAATGGGAATGAACAACAATTTTCTACACTCAGTTTATTGTGGTATAATGCGATTTTCATAGGCTGTGTTATATTTTATTAAATTGGCAATCAATTGTGTGAAACTCTTCCGTTATTGTGTGACTGACGGACAACGGACAGCCGAAACGATTGAGCGTAGAAAGTTGAGGTATGAAGGTTTCGTGTGGAGTGGAGAGGATTTTTGGAAATTACATTTCTGAGGAGGTGAAAGAGAAATTCGCGAGGGCAAAGCCATGGACAACAGTTGGTCTTTTGTAAAAAGCGTTAAATGTTCGTAGAAAACAAGTGACATGCTTTTTAAATGGGTTAAATATAAATCGGTTTTTTGATAGTATTCCTAAGTTAACTCAGTACTTATTGATATGAACGTGATCTTGTCGTTCACGATAAGTAGTATTTTTTGACGACTCAAGTGCTTACAATTCGAGCGTTTCTCAAAAAACTTTTTAAAGCAAAGTATAAAAATATTTCTTCATTTGAAATATTATCAAACGAAGAAAGATGAGGTTACTTAGTAACAGTCAGTTCTTTCTCAACAAGAGGGGTCATTTGATCCCATCAATCAAAGATTCCCGTCCAACCATTCTCTTAGACTGAACTTCAATTTATATTAGTTATCAGTTTCTCACGGAGCGAGTGTCAATTGTGACCAGACAGTCGCATGTTTGTATAACTACAGTCGGTGCATCGCCTGTGCATCGCCGGCGCATCTCGCAGGAAGCTCTCAATTCATTCCAACACTCAGTTGCAATGATATAATGGTTTATACTACTCAGAAATGTCTAAAAGTAGCCCGATTTTATAATGCCCAGTGGTTTAGTAGCAACTTGTCCGCGTACCTGAATAAAAAGTAGCCTTCCTCAATAAAATATTTTTTAAATCCAGTAGTTCCTGAGATCATCATGTTCAAGCTAAGAAGCTCTTCAGTATTATTAATATGAGTATCGATGTTAAAAAATGCTGTGTCATGCGTCTATGTGATGATCATGACTAAGTAGTTTTGTACATCGAATTTATTATTTTAGTCACACAATCAATCAACATCAATCAAAGTTATTAAAGTCTACCAAATATTATATTATAATAAATTAGCTGTGGTCTTATAACATGATTATTATTGTTTTCACGTAAATGCAACTACATCTATATCTACAATAGTAATATTACAAAGCTGACGAGTTTGTTTGTTTGTTTGAATGCGCTAATCTCAAGAACTACTGGTCCAATTTGAAAAATTCTTTCAGTGTTAGATAGCCCATTTATCGAGGAAGATCAAGGCTACTTTTTATCCGGGTGTGCCGAGTAGTTCCCACGGGATGCGGGTGAAACCGCTGGCAGTAGCTAGTTATTATTTATAGAATTTAATAGCTGAAGAGTTTGTTTGAATGCGCTAATCAGAAACTACTAGACCGATTTGAAAAATTCTTGTTATGTTATTTTAGAACCTACTCATCGAGGAAGGCTACTTTTTAACTAAGTGTGCAGAGTAGTTCCCACGGGGCGCGTGTGAAGCCGCTAGTGGAAGCTAGTTGATCAATAAAGATTCAGCATTACTCGATGATTTTCAGCACCATCATCATTACATTCATCATTCTTTAGAAACAACATTTCATCATTTCGTGACTCAGGTTAGGGGTGTTTTCTATATCAATCAATTGGAATGAATGTGTGTTGTAAGGTCTCCAAAATAAGATGATTAACGTACATACTGATGACTAATGTGATACTAATGTCGTTTTACACGTCCACTGCTAGACAAAGGCTTCCACCAAGGTTTCCCCACTTTGTTGGACCTTCAGCACCCCGCATCCTTGCTTGCTGCTTGCCGACCAGTTTTTGGCCAGTTCGTCCGTCCATATTGGGGAGGTGGGGGGCTATGCATGCTGCGTTTTTCGGGTGTACAAATGTGGCTGGCAAGATTCCACCAAAATTAGTACGCGTCGGCCAAAGTCCACAGCTACCACGTTGTTGTTGCGTTCCAAAGGTTGCACTTTCGCAATTTGTTATAAGTTTCTGTGAAAGTGAGTTCTATCTCACATAAGCGAATGAGCCATAATTGTGTGTGAAAAATGTACATGGGTATCATCGTATGCTTAAGTTTGGGAACAGTCAGTCGAGTCGCCGAGTCATACAGATACATGTGCATTTACACACACATGTAAAGTTCTCTCGCTTTCGTAGCCTAAAACTTCTATACTGATTGATAGATCAAGTAGACTAGTATAAAACATTTGTGTGTGTCGCCGAACGTCGGTGAAATCTTATCTGCACATACTCTGCAGACTCTCTCAACTGCACATTTGCACAATCCACAACCCAATTACATTATCCAGTTGCTTTTAACATGCGATTCCGTGCCGATGCCCGTACTGCAAGCTTCAGCCGGGAGAAGGTAATTAAAGGCAGCTTTGCTGTTCAACTAATTACCGTTTCCCGACTTTCATTAAAACAAACTAGGTGGACAGATTTATCTGGAATAGAAGTCGTTCAGCTAGTGGGGACCTAAACTTAGGAGTAAACCCTTAATGATCACACTAATATTATTGAGGAGTTTGTGGGTGTGTATGTATGTTACTTTCTCACGCGAAGACGGGTGAACGAATTTGGATGATAGTTGGCAGTTATATCGCTAATACACCAGAATAGCATGTAGGCTTTTTACCCGATTTTGGAAAATGATTCTCCCGGGTGAAACTGCAGGGCACAGCTAGTGAGAAATAAAAATGAATGAAGATGTTTAGTGAGTCATGGATTTTTAACGAGTGCTTATAATGCATGGGTGATCCTACCTCATTATGATATAGTGAACCTTAATCTGCATATTATTAAGCTGAAGAGTTTGCTTGAATGCATTCTCAGGAAGAAATGATTTTCTCAGCAATTAAATTAATTTTCAATTAACGTCATATAAAAACGCTGACGGTCAGTTGTAATGGTTTCACGACGAGGTAAGGCAAGGTGGGCATTTATTTGGTGTAAGAAGCCGAGAGCTAAGAGATAGTTTAAAAACAAAACAACAGGTGCATAGTACTTTTGTGTGCGTTTGTATGAATATATATATGTCACCGGAAAATAACAAGATCCGTATATTTATAAATTTCCTAGGAAATTTATAAACTTCCGTAGGATTCTAAACGGGAGATAAATTGTATTATTTTACGTCCTTATTTTCGTAAATTTATCAATTTCCGACGTCACACGGTAAATTTATAAACTAACGGATATCTATTCGTAAGATTCTAAATGGTTCGACCAATCACAGAAGCTCTTTTAAATATACGCATCTTTGAAATACGTAAAATAACACACTGCTCTCTGATTGGTCAATGCTCCTAATGGCACTGCTTTTGTCCATAGAATTCAATGGCGGCCGCGAAGAAGGAGAAGTGACACGTGACAGTCAACCAATCAGATCATGCGTAGTGCTTACTTATTATTTTACGAGTGACTTCAGTAAGTTTATCAATTTACGAAAATGTGAACGTAAAATAATAAAATTTATCTCCTGTTTAGAATCTTACGAAAGTTTATCAATTTCCTAGGAAATTTATAAACTTACGGATCTTGTTATTTTCCGGTGACATATACACACCCCCTCAACTTTGCTCTTTTTACATGATCTTTACTATACATTTTAGAACCAGTATTAAAGGTTAAAGTTCTAGTATGCTTACTTTTCTATGGCATGATCTGTTCTACATAGCTATCGGGTACCTCTGAAACTTACCCTAAAGTAGGTATAAATCTAGGTATGTATTTCAGATTTCCGATTCAATAAATTCCAAGATAAGTTAGAAAATCTCGTTGAAGTAAATGCGACTTCTCAATCTTGGACGTTGAAATTGAACGTCGTTAGCCAGTTTTGTTTCAATAACTTTCTCTCCGTCTTACTGAGAATAAAGTGTTCACTGTGTACCTACCTATTTGTCAACTTAGATTTTTATTATTCAATTTTTGCTCTTATATTTTCAATCGTACCAAGTATCCACCTACATGAATCTGTAATTTTTTTCAAAAGAACTTCCACTATTGTAATAAGGTTGAAAATTTATTGAAGTAGGTAGATTGATGTGGTTGATGTGCTGGCTTCTGTGCAGACGACAGTAGGACAAGGTGTACGAATCTGTCAAATTTTACCACCTTCCACTATTGTAATAAGGTTGCAGAAATTTGACAGATTGTGGGAACTTGATGTGTTGTCGTTTTTACAATACTGAAAAGACGATAATAACCAAAAAATATTTGTTAATTGCACAAAGCAAATACCATTAAACATAGAAGAAACAACTTGCAACTCAATTTATAAGCATATCATTGACATTATAATTCCTTTGGCTGTACCGTGTCTTCGAATTCAATTCAGTAGTTTAATCAGTGACATAAGAAGGTCGTTAGTCTGTATAATAAAATCTTGTCTCGAGATCTCATATCGTTTATCAAACAAAACTGGACACTAACGGCTGGTTTTACAGGTTCCAGATAAAGTTCTAGATAGCTAATTGAAAGATCGCATAGGAATGTTTTTAATTTTGACTATTTTTATATGGCACTAGTTTTCCCGCGGTTTCACTCGCATCACGTGGGAATTACTGCCCGCACCCGGATAAAATATAGCCTATGTCACTCGTGGATAATGTAGCTTTCGAATGGTGAAAGAATTTTTTAAATCGGTCCAGTAGTTTTTGAGCCTANGTTTTCCCGCGGTTTCACTCGCATCCCGTGGGAATTACTGCCCGTACCCGGATAAAATATAGCCTATGTCACTCGTGGATAATGTAGCTTTCGAATGGTGAAAGAATTTTTAAAATCGGTCCAGTAGTTTTTGAGCCTATTCATTACAACCAAACAAACAAACAAAGTTTCCTCTTTATAATATTAGTATAGATAGATGATCTGTCGGGTAGCTATTCGGAACCTCTTAAAGTGGCCGTTATAATATAAATCTAGAAATGTCAGTCGTGGTCTTCCAGTTCCCAATATTCTATCTATCTGTAGATTTGCTTTGCTGATTTGAATTGACATTACTTGTATGGGGCTAATGTCAAAATTCTATCTCTACTAGGCAAATCAAGAGATAGACAGAATATTGAATTCCGCAGTAAATCTATCAAAAACGTTGAAAATTTATTGAAGAAAGCCAGATTGTGGTAGGTGGATGTGATGTCGTGTGTACAGACAACAGCAGGTCAACGTATACGAATCTGTCAAATAGCAATCAATCATTAACCTACCTCCATCGTGATAAGGTTGAAAATCGAGTGCAGAAATTTGACAGACTACGGTTTGTATGTGCTGTCGTGTGTGCCTTTTGGTGTTATTCATTCCCATTGTATAGAATTCAAATGTATCTGGTTTTTATTAAAATTAATTGTGGTAAATGGTTTTCCCGTAGTAAAATATAGGTAGAATGACAATTCTGTAGTTAATTAAAATTAAAATTGATTTTTAAACGAAGTAATTTTATTGTTGCATTTAAGTCTTTTTAATAGGATATGAGGAGGATTCGTTTTATTTGTGATGTTTGTTTGCGTGAATTTCAATTTATTTATTTATTTTACTTCGAACGCAATAACTCATAACACATCACAAATTATTAAAAACAAGGTGTGGGTTTAAAAAAATAATACGAAGGTCTGAAAATATTCAAGTGATTAATATATTAACAAACAAAAATAGATTTTTTTAAGCAAATAGTGAGTTATCCTGCATTAAAATTTATTGGTGTCTAAAATTGATGTAAAAATGTACTTACCTATTTTTAATAATAACTTAGTATACAGTAGATACAGCTTGCTTATTATTAATAAGCAAGCTGTATCTACTGTATACCTATCTATTTTAATACTGATATCTAAATTATTTTTCGGGTTTAGAAATGCGTAGTAAGAAATAGCCTGCCACCTTTTATTACCTGCTAGTACCTCAATCCTTTATCAAGGGATTATGAACCTAAAGTGAAATTAAACACGTGTCATATTTGATAAATGTTGGTCCGTGTAATAACGTCCGTAACTTGATAGTGATTAAGTTTAGGGATGAAGGGATAATAAGTGGTAGAACCTTGTGAAACAACATGTCGTGTTGTATGTACAGACAACAGCACATCAAGTTACCACAATCTGTCAAATTTCTGCAATCGATTTTCAACCTTATCACAATGGAGGTAGGTTACCTAATGTTCGATTGGTAAAATTTGACAGATTCGTACACGTTGACCTGCTGTTGTCTGTACAAACGACAGCAGGTCACGGTACCCGAATCTGACAAATTTTACTAATCGAACATTAACCTTCCGCTATTGTGATAAGGTTGAAAATCTATTGCAGATATTTGACAGATTGTGGTAACTGGATATGCTGTCGTCTGTACGTAAATATAACATTTTAATTTATTAGTAACGTAAGTGTGTACATCCTAATTGCTATCTTTTGTTATTTTAAATATAAATGAAGGAATTGTTTTGTAGTATTTTTTAGTGAAAAGTAAGTAATGCTTCAAATAAACGTTATCACAAACAAAAGCAATGTTTTCTTTCATTTCAGCACACTTTCATGGTTGTTATTACTTGAACCAAAATATTTTTTGTTGATACTAAGCGTAATATTCGTAGAAGGGATCGCACAAACTCAAATATAAATTGTACATTTTCAGTATTTATTTTACTCTTCAAATAATTTTGAAAATCTTGTAACTCGAGGTTACTAACAACATAATTTAATAAATAATTCGTGGTCAAATATCAAATCAGCGAAACATGCGAGTTTTTGGAAAAGGTGAAGGTTAATGTTTTTAGCAACCTTTAAATACATAGAAAAACATTGCCTCTTCATCTCAAACCACAAAATGAATAATTAAATAAACAATTTTAGTAACACAAAAATTCCATTGTTTTTTATCCAAATAAAGTAAAGCATACACACCTGTACAAATAAATCCAATAACCCGTAATAATTTAGCACACGCGTCACGATATGGAACCAATTATTTTGTAACCATGAAGGCCAGAACTCGTATTAACACATCGAATAAAATTTCACTCGGAACAGCCTTGATCGAGCCGATACATAGCACTGTACACTCTACGATTCACTTATCGTAAAACATGGAATGCAATGAAAAACTAAAAATTATTATTGGGAATTTCAGCGTACTTATATTTTGTTAATTAATTTTGCGAAGAAATTGTTGGTTTAAGAGGACGTGCGAATCGCGCGCAGCGGTGTCGGCGCGTGCGATCAGTCGGAACAACTCGGGAACACGTCACTATAAAGCCGTAGTTTAACCTTTTTTTTATGTACTCATCCTTTTTAGGGTTCAACAGGACGCGAGAACCGGCTTAAGTAACTAGTTTATGAGACGCGGCCGAGATGTTGATCGACGTCGAGTATTCGTGAAGAATTTTGATATGAAAAATGCAGTTTCAAGATAATTTTAAATTCTCTCTTTTATAAGATTGAAATGCAGAAATAAGTAGAATAGTTATATTGAATTTATGGGAAATATTGTACTCTGCTAATTAAATACAAAGTACTTGTCAGTAGGAAAATCCAAACATAAACATTATAAACAGAAATCATCTACATAGATAAGAATAAAATAGTATGTAGGTAGTATGAATATTGATTTTGTGACGTCATTTAATGAATCAATCAGTTAGATGCTAAATAACTTCCTATTTCGAATGAAGCTATGTATTTTCAATGCTTTGCCTCAGCTCCATGAATCTTCGTTGCTATTTAAAAAATGAAACTATTTCGTATTTACAAGATACTGTTTTTTATATTTTATTTAATAATGCTCATTGTCCACCTTTAGCGATTGTGTTTGTTTAATAATAAGGTATTTATTACTAGTATTTATTAAATGAAGATATGACACGATTGTAGGTTCTTCAAACTTAAAATACGTACAGAACCCAGTTACAAAAGTCAATTTATTTAAATGCAAACCGAGCGGTATTTGATAGCAATCCATTCGAAGATTTTGTCTCCTGACCTTGAACTTAAAATATTTAAATTATGTACCATCTAATTTATACCTATATTTTATTGTTACTTAGCTAAAAATAGAATAGTGTCCGTTTTTTCCAATTAATGACCTCTTTAATCAAATTTGAGACACGTGAATCAGACGAAACTTAAATAAATTTTATGGGTATATTTATAATAGCACTAGCTTCTGCTCGCGGTGTCAGCCGTGTCCCGAGAGAACTACTCCGAGCACCAAGAAGAAAAAGTAACTTAGGTATTGTATATTGCTCTGATATACGAGTATAAGGCTAGCTTAGCTAGCTTAAATATTTTAACTAGCTTCTGCCAGCGACTTCGCCTGATTAAAACTTATAATCCAGTTTTTCCTGTTACCAAAGAGATTTCGGGAAATGATTTCTTATCTCGCGCGAGAGAACCTCTGTGCAAAATTTCAGCTTTATAGGTTCACGGGTTGGGCCCTGCGCTGATGAGTCAGCACTTTGATTTTTATATGTATAGAAGATAATACTGGCAAGTTTTATCAATTAGTTCCATCCCGTAATTTTTGCATGAAAGAGGAACAAACAGAAATACAAAATTTCAGAAAACATTGCGCTGACCCCAAATAAAATTGGGACCAGTACAGCAAATGATGATGATTTATATGTATAGTACCTACCTACATACTTGAAATGAATCATGCATCGCCTTACTTTGTATTATTCATTTTAAAGGGCTACATTATTAGATAGGTTGTGTAGTGTCATCGGGTTATTCCAAGTGGAATTTCTCAGCCTGTAAAATATATTATGAGACTGATTTCCCGAACTAATTTCACACTATTCTGGTGGTTGGCAATCTCAGGAACCACTGACTGTTTTGAAATTGTCCTGGTATACGGCAGGTTCATAAAGTGCCTCATCAAGAAGGGACTTTATAAACATCGTATCCGAGTAATTAATTATTATTATAATAGATAATTTAATGCTCAGCTGCGTCTACGTAACCAATAATAAAATAATAATATTGTCATAGAAATCACCGTAACATTTCACTCTTGACTTGGGAACTGGTTTGTTTGGTTTCACATCTCCCATTGTTAGCTTCCTATTGTGAGAATCGAGCTGTGTATCGATATGGATGGGTATCGCTCATCAGTTCTCGGAAATAATGGGAGCGTAAGTCATGGTTGGCCTTGGTCAGTGTCAGTGATTTGGTAAATCAAATCAATCTTTGTTAATTTAGCTCGAAATACAGCGTACTACATGTGATGATGATGGCGTCCTAGCCCATTTTATCGGCCACGGAGGCTATTCTCATATAAGGAGATCAGCCAGCTGCGCAGGACATATTATAGTGCACAAGCATTTGCACAGACACAGGTGCTCTCCCTATTCCCTCACTCTCATAACCCGATGGGACGGCAATCCGACACGACCGGAGAGAGATCAGGCGCAGGACCGACATTAACGTGCTCTCCGATGCACGGGTGTATCAATCACCAACTTCCAACTCCGGGCTGCTTTGTGAAAGTTTCTAAAACCCACAAAGCGATTTCGGCCCGTCCCGGGAATCGAACCCGAGACCTCGTGCTCAGCAGTCGGCTATGCGACATATAGACCAACGACAAGACCAACTAGGTGTAATCGTATAGTGGATCGGTGTTTTGAGGATTTCTCTGGAAAAAAGGAAAATAAATAATTCGAAGCACATAACCACGTTAGAAACATTCTAGATATTATCATCATAAGCTTGATGGTGCTGATGGTGCTAATTCTAGATATAAGTAACATCTTTTTTTTGAGGTGGGTCAGATGTCTCCTCCAGCAGCATTTGGGTGCAAGATGCATGAGAGGGAGTGTCAGACTTTCTTTGACTTAAACCTACCTTTGAACGATCTGGAACCCTTTGTGTATACGGGCCGAGTAATTCTTCCGAACTCTCCCATAGCTCTGGCAATCTAAAAAGTTAAGTTCAAGAATTTTCTCGAAGCTACTACGTTTTATTTGAGAGAGTGCAGGATAACCTTTATAACCGCTGATACTTACTTTGTATTAAAATAAGCTCTCTCATTACTTATGATAATAATGTGGAAATATGTAAAGTAGGGCGATGAAACTTTGCTATCATAGTATGCATCTGGTCTGGCTTTACTCGCAACTTTGACTAGCGGAAAGTTACGCAACTTTTTATATCCTTAGAAAAAACTGTTGATCGTCATTTGTGTGCAGTAGGCGTTTTTTGACTTACGTACTTCACAACCACGTATTTAACAAGGTTCCATGTAGGTAATTTATTTATTTATTCTCACAAAATAATTGTGATAAACATCAGACATTGAATTTGAAATTAATTAACGATTAATATTCAGTTGAAATAGGTAAGTGTATATTGTTACTAAAATACCGATATGTTACCTAAAGAAGGAATTTATAGCCTCAGTCCCACGCTGCCTAGTCAGTAATACAGGCACTTGATGCTTCGAGAAAGAAGCATCATGTATAGTGTATAGAAGCAAAATATATCGGACGTAGGTACAGTAGTAAGCATAAGTGGAGTACCAGTTTCAAAAAACAATTGCATAGCAATATTAATGGTACTTACGACCTTCTTAATTTGTAATCTTAGCGTCGCGTCGTTATTAAAATATGAGGGTAGATTATGATAAGTTCACTTTAAATCTATCCTCATATTTTAACAACTTTTCTAGTCACTTATAAATTATTCCGGTATTCGCTGTTGTTGATGAACACAGTAACGAGCGTTTGTGTTATCTTGTTGCGATTGTATTCTTTTGTATTCATTATGCAGGCTTATATTAGTATTGAAGCCAAGTCAAATATTGTGACCCTATATTCGGATGGTCTTAATATAATCTCAAATATCGAATAAAACCGGCTTATGCGTAAGTAATTTTTTCTAATATAATGTGACGATATTTATAAAATAGCTCAATTGCTTATTGCAAGTGTGTAATATATATTATTGTTTTTAGAGAGAGACTACTAGGCGTTGGGTGAAGAGATTTGCGGAAGATGGTAGTCTGAAGAGTCGTGATAAGAGTGGAAGACTACCTCTTATTAGTCTACCTCAGCGACGTTATATCGTAGCTGAATATAAGACGAATGGTTTCAACAAGGCGTTTTGTGCA
>NWSH02000525.1:4801354-4815952 GCA_002382865.2 Heliothis virescens | reverse complement strand
ACATCGGCCAGTATTATCCGCGACGGTATATTTTATTATTTTACAATTGATTACTTTTATTTTAAAATACCATTCAAGGAAATTAAAATATATTATTATGTTTAAAGGAAGTTATTTTTTGCGAGTATGAAATATTATATGAAACTATAATCAGCACATTCAACGTTAATAAAAATTTTTAAATTCCAACTTATGCAATTGTTGCTTATTTTATAGTCCTATGTTTTTTTTAAAGTTGAAAAAAAAACATAGACTATAAAATAGCAACAATGCATAAAGTTTTGGATTAAAAAGTTTTTATTAAACGTTTGACATGTGCTGATTATAGTTTCATATAATATTTCATACTCGCAAAAATAACTTCTTAAACATTAAAAAATATTTTTAATTCTCTGAATGGTTATTTAAAAATAAAGTAATAATCTGTAAAATAATAATATAGCGTCGGGATAATACGTGGCCGATGTAGCTTTACGTGCTTGAAAGAAATCATGTCATCGCCATTAATTTTTTGTCATGATCTTGTTAACGTTGTTTATAAATTTTTATATATATTTTTATTGTTTAGAAGTTAATACACTTGCTATGATGGGCTACACATATTGGAAGTAGAAATATGCCAGAATACTTAAAAAGTTAGTGTGAGCATTATGTAATATTTATAGATACGTGTTGGTTTTGTCAGCAGACAATGTTTTTTTTGCTGATTTTGCAGTAGTATGTTACTTATTTATAAATGCGTAAAAACATGGGCAAAAGAGGGCAATTTGAGGGTCAGCACTATTGTTTTCGTGGCCAAACCCCACATGGAAAGAAAAAAAAACGATAAATCAAATCCCGATACACCAGTGAGGAAACAGGCAGAATGGCAAAAATCTTAAAGATGCTTTAAAGTTTGTAATTTATAAAAAAGCCTATTAAAGGGCGCTTCGCAATCTAAAATCATTAATATTTATTGTCTCTTTAAAATATGTTTAAATTAATTTATTGCACAACCCCAACATAAGCTTCGAAGCGGTTTTTAATTATAAATGTAAATAAAATAGTTAAAAAATATCATCCTTGTAAAATAGCCACCACTACTTTATATGGAATGTTGCCGGTAAATAATGAGTTTTTTGCAGAGCCTCGTTGGGTTGCTTGCGTGGCTGTTGGAATAGCCTTATTAGCCATCACTGCATCAGCTGTGGCTGTGGGCGCCTTTCATAGCTACACATACTGCTATATCGAACCCGGAGCATGTCAGGGGTTGGGGTACAGAATATAAGTTATATATAATATGGCCATCCTAGCTGATTGGTCGGCGACGGCGATGTTCTCATATAAGGAATCAGCCAGCTGCGCAGAACACACAGCTAGATGCACTCCGCGTTCCTCAGCATCATAGTCCGTAGACACTAGACCAAAGAGGAGTAAAAAGTAACAGAAAAAAATATAATACTTTAGTAAGCACTAGCTTTCTCCCCCTCCCTACTTCTGATCAGTTATGAAGTACTTACCTGTTTATTTTGATATATTTGTAAACCATAGGGTACTTATTAATTCCAAAGATTCCATGTAAATCCGTAGTGGCTTACTGATTTTTACTCGTTTATAAGATCAGAAACTCATAGAAAAATCTATATTAATATACTTATTACTTATTACTTATATTACTTATTAATATACATATAATAATTATAAAGAGGAACTTGTTGTTTGTTTGTTGTTGTTTGTTGTTTGTTTGTTTTGTGGTTGTAATGATAGGCTCAAAACTACTGGACCGATTTTAAAATTCTTTCAACCATTCGAAAGCTACATTATCCACGAGTGACATAGGCTATATTTTTCCGGGTAGGGGGGCGGGCAGTAATTCCCACGGCGCGAAGTGAACCGTTGGGAAAACGGCTAGTAATTAATAATAATAATCACAGACCTGAAAAGTCAACAGCTTATAGTGCAAACTGTGATTCGGTGAAGGCGCGAAAATAAGCAACGGTTCATCGGCAAGGTAATTGCTGCAGTTATTAGCCAGGCTGCAGGGATTTACATACTATTGTAGTGAATATCTACTGTTGCTTGGTAGATTTTCCAATCAAGTCATAAATTGAATTCAGCTGCAAATCAACATATTTAAAAAAAATTTTGAGTAAAAAGGAACACTCATGAATTCTTTTTCATCTAGCGTAAAGAAGAGGCAGGTTGCTTTTGGATGGCGTCTAATACGGAAAGTTGTAAAAATATTGATGTTTTTTTCTTTAGCAGGAAGCAATTGAACGCACACATGTGAAGCCTTCCAAGTCGTGATACCGACGTTCAGGACACCGAAGAGGATGAAAGCGAACTAGGACCATAAACGGGGCTCTCACCGGCCATACTTATGTCGAGGCTTCTCAACATAGGTCAGGACTTTATGGCCCAGGATGTGGTTTCTAATGCATTCGACGGAACCCCATCAAGAAAATGTTTCACCTCACACTCTGAACTGACAAGACTCTGTTATGTATTTTTTGTCGTGAAGACGGAATTCGACAATTATCGACACTTCCACCTCTGGTATTTAGCGGCTGGCACTACTAGGGGTACCCGATGTGAAAGTTGGAATTTGGTTTTAGTTAAAATTATACGTTTGATTTCTGTTATTTTTTTTTTAACTTCATCAGATTAGCTTAGCCTCTTACGCGCTAAATACTGGTTTTTGGTTAAACTTATTTCACATAAACTATTTGAATACTATCGTATAGACGAAACTCCGTCGTCCGAACTTCTGCGGCGGAACGCCAACACATGTTTATTGCATATAAAATACAAATAACGGGCACACTACGCGGAAGATCGGTTCGTTCCGTCGCGGAGATCCCCGCGCTCGGAGCGGTACCGTCACTCGCTCGCGTCTGCTCGGTCGTCCGCGGCACCGATCCCCTCCGTCAGCGTAAGATCGGTAACGTTTTCAATTAACAGGTATTTGTAGCATCGCGCCACATTCAGGCGGATAACTCGTAGAATGTTTGACACTGACGTATTTATGGCAGGCAGCCCGACTGTATGATCTTGCCCTGTAATACAGTGTCTGCGCTTGAAGTTCGCGACAGATATTTCCCGTCAGTGTGGGCAAAGGCCTATGGTCACGCAGACCGAAACTGCAAAATGCTCGGCATGGTCGATCCAAAATTTAAACTGCTCGAGCATGAGGCTGCATGCAGTCGGCTTGCTCGAGCATGGTCGAGCATCAAATTTGGCGTGGTATTCATTTTGCGAAAGTATGATAATATCAAAATATTTTTTTCCAATATCTCAGGATGCTTCTGCTCTGCTCATGGTGTGCGCTGAACGCTATTGTTTCATACTCTTTACTAAAGTAACCCAATTCAGAATCTAATGGAAATCGTAATCATGGTAACTTCACACATATGAAAGCAATCTATTAATACAATTTTAATAAACTACGAGTCACGAGATCTCAATCAGCAAAGTGTATATGGAATGGCGGCGATATAGGGCCATGCGAACACTACACCATCGATCGCAATTTCAACGAAGTATTGTACGCGCGATAATAAGATTTGCATTTTTTCTCCGCCGTGAACGGGCACTGTTTGTACTGAAAAATCTAAAAGAAGCAGGGGTAGAGAGTACTGGGAATGTTTTCAAGTCACTGTCAATTTTCTCAGACAGTCTCAGACCAAGTCACAAAATGTATAACATCGAAAATTTTCGTTTAGTTAATTTATGGAATCATAAAGCAAGGAAAATAAAATAATTAATTTTAATAGCAGCTACCACGCATAATTATTCTTATTTAACCTATCGAGCTTAAGAAATGAAAAGGCTTTCATTTAATATTGTTTTTTGTAATATTCTGTCGATGTCTAAAATCTAAAAGAAGCAAAACATTTTCACGTATTTCTACCAAAACTAAAATCTTACTCTATTCCCTTCATAAACTGCGCAGTACGTGAATTTTTCATTTTGGGAGGTTTTGTCAAATATGATCTGTCAATTGTGTGAGTACGGCTTTTCTTGTTATAACTGAATTTTCGTGATTTTGTTATTTATTGTTACTGTTATTATTGGCCGAAATAATAAATCGTTTAAATTAGAGGAAGCGAAGCGGTAACTTCCTCAAGCACTAACATACATTACGACAGATAAATGGCAATCTTGCATTGCTAATACGATTAAAGAAGAGGAAATGTTTTACTAACTTGATGGTATAATAGATAATGTAGTTGAAAGGTTCATTTTTAACGTTGGTGGAACTTATTCTTCATCATCAAAATTATTTGAACTTAACTTGAAACAAAAGGTATCGTACTCCTGCTTCTGCGAGCCTCTTTTTTCTAACGTTATCGTGAACAGGGTATAGTTATTCTTGAGATGCAGCCTGGTGACAGATGGATGGCGAAGTCTCAGTAATGGTCCCGTCTTACGCTTTGGGTACGGAACCCTAAGGCTGCGTTTCTACCAGATTATATATACCAGAGATGTGCGATGGAAATGTGTCGTGCTAAAATGTCTAGCTGTGCTGTGTAAACGCGTGGGCGTTACCACTTAAGCTGTGCGATGAAAATGTGCCTACGAGGGTGTGTAGTGGAGCTGTGAAAATGCGCACTAGATACATGCAACAGCACATCAGTTACTCAATCTGTAAAATTTCTGCAGTAGATTTTCAACCTTATCATAGTAGCAGAAGGTTTATATTCGATTGGTAAAATTTGACAGATTCGTATACGTTGACCTGCTGTTGTCTGTATAAATAAACTCAGTCTATGGACTGACTGGCATACTTTACATGCGCAAACCTCGCAACACATCCCTCGTACACATCCCTCTCTTGTTTTGTATGCGCAAAAATCTAGCTCCGCTGAGCCGTTTCCACCAGAGCTGTGCTGACCGAGGCGAGATTAACAAGCGATTCTATTGGTTCTTTACAACACACATCACTCGCTTAGCATCTTCGCACATATCTGGTGGAAACGCAGCCTTAAAAGCCGTTCTTTGCAACATATGTACAGAAGAGGTAGTTGGTTACAGGTTACAGCCATATGCTTAAACTGTGCTACAGCTGAGCTGCACAATCGAAACTGCGTTCTTTTTTTGTATTGTTTATGCTCTATTCGTTTATTATACACCTGTCATAAATAAATGACAAGCTCGTCGAATGCTTGAACGTGAGATTTGAGCATTGGTCTGAATATAATAACTTCTAATGTGAGATAGCAATTACGATTTAAATATTTTTGATCTATTAGTTTTATTTTTGAGGAGTATACAATACTATAGAAATGGGGTGTATAGTGAGTATTATGTCGAACTTTTTGTACTTCTCCGAAAAGTAAGTTGAGGTTCCATTTTTCGTAGTTAATTCATCCCCTAAGTTGACCCATTTACCATCAGTTGATTTTCAAACTAAAATTGGATAAAAGGGTCATTTGCGAAGGACTGGTGATAGAACTTGTATGAACTCTCAGATGTTCAATATTTATACATTTTATCCATACATAAATGTCAGTTTCAACGCCTGTCAATATTGTAAGAAAAAATCTTCTGTTTGTATGCTTAGTCATCTAACCCCCCCTAAATGTCTGGACGGTTTCACCCACGACCCGTATCCCACTGACCAAGAAGTGACGAACATCCATATACACTCACAAATTGTCGCCTATCAAATATTAATGTAATATAGTGGGGCCGCGAATGGTTTGAAAAAACAAATGGGCTTCGCTACCATCGATGTCGCTGTCTGTCCCAGTCCCTGTCCTAGTATTAAACTCTAAGACAAGGGTTACACGATCAGTCTGGCGTCAGTCAATTCCATCAGTCTGGTCATGAATGATGGGAGAATGATCGTGTGACCGGGTGACTGATGGACTAATGGTCCAAAATGTACAGACGACAGCAGGTCAACGTATACCAATCTGTCAAATTTTAGCAATCGAACATTAACCTACCCACTATTGTGATAAAGTTGAAAATCTATTGCAGAAATTTGACAGATTATGGTAACCTGATGTGCTGTCGTCTGTACCGTGTTTTTTGCCCGTCAGTCTTTGGTCAGTCTGTGACTGATGCCAGAATGACGCCAGACTAATCGTGTAACCCCTGTCTAATGCTAATTCTAATATCATATTGAAAAGAGTTCCCGGCTCTTTAGCAGTCTAATGAACAGTGCTACGTTCTGCGCTAGTAAGCCCGTGTAGATTGCATATATTATATTTTGGTAGTTGGTCCATCAAAATACCTGCAGAATAATTGGCGGTGTACTTACTTTAATTAATCCTTTATTTTTTAGGATAACACTATATGCAACATGTGCAAGTTTAATAACTTGTTTAGTGCTGATGTTTGTTGTGACTTTGGCAATGGGCATCGGTCTCGGATACAACTACTGCTTCGTGGATCTGAGGACGAGAGTCAAATATGGTATCATATTAATTATATTATCACTGACACTGTAACTGACTGAGGAGTGGCAGCTTGTCTGGTGACACTCACTAGTCCTGATTTGTTGTTAACCGCTTTCTACAACACTCGTACACACACTTCAATCTAGGAGTTCTTTGTAATGAAACTGTTGAATGTTTTTACAGTACCAGCCCATTATCAATATAAAGGAAGTCCTCGCTGGCCTTACTTAAGAGAAGGAGATCCAGGTTCCGCGGCTGCACAAGAACTAGAGGATGCAGAAGACGCCAATTTGAGATCCCGGCTGACACCACAACCACAAGAATTATATATTCCAACTACTCTTGATGACTTTGATGTACAGCAAGATAACAATTTGACTCTTCCAATAGTGGTACATAATGTATCGGAACCTATTGATATAGATGATGACGACTTCACAGTTGCTTCATCGAACACAACTGCCATTGCCGAGACCACAAGCGAGCAGATAATAGAGACTGACGAAACTACAACCAAGGAACCTGAAGATGATATTGAGACTACTGTTTCTACTTCAGAAGAGCTCCACACTTCTCCTCTCTTCTCTGCGCAAGAGCCTGATATGATAAACGAACTTGACGAGCCTACCCCAGAGGCTCCGACTAACAGTAGTGATGGCAACAATAGAAGGGTTAAGAAACTTGTGATACCAATCAGTGGTTTGGACTTGATTAGTCTTTTATCCAAACTAAGGGCCGAAAACAAAAACTATTCACTCCAGATTGTAACAACCTGAATTATTTTTAAGTTATTTACAAGGTGTTTATTTTAATGTGAATTTGTTGATATTTTACATACCTACCTAAGTGTTGTAGTGATTTTCTAGTTTATTCTTACTTATTGTCTATTTAAATATATTTCTAATTTGTATGCAGTTTTTTTCAATTTCCTCTGTTACTACACATCAAAAGAGTCTAGTGATCAAACACTTTTTTTTTGCGGATGGGGATTGGGATGTGGCTCTGAACTAAATGTAACAGGAATAGTCAATCAAATTCAAGTTTAATACATCTCTTTAGTCTACTTTGGACACGTCACCGAATCACTGGCAGCGTGGCAGAGCACCATAATGTGGATACAAAAAAATATATACCAACATAATAATATGCTCGGGTCGAGCCGTAGATCGAGTTATCGCGTACGAAGCAAACACCTCATTTTTCTGTCTTCGTATTTGTTGCGAGTCATATGCTACACACAGGCGCGCGTGCGAGGCGCACGTGTGCGGCGGCCGGCTGGCTCATTGCGAGCAGTGCGTTGCGTTTAGACGGTTGTGTCCGCATCGCTGTGATGTTAGCGCGTTATGGACGACAAAGAAATTTGACAAAAAGCAGTTAAATTATACGAAAATAACTGATTATTTTTGGATCCAAAAATGTATATTTTTTACTTCCTATAGTATTTTACATTTATTTTAATATAAATGTTTCTTTTTCATTACCTTCGCTTTTCTATTTTTACCCACGACGGAACGGAGCAGGTATATGCGTTTAGGGTGAGAGATGTTTGTGTGTTTGTGTGTTTGTGCAAAGTAATGTTCCCGCCTAGCTTCTAAACTAATGATCCGATTTTGATGCGGTTTTCAATAACGGGTTTGTCTTCGATGAGTTCATGTTCTTAGACAGGTGTCATGGCTGTAACTCACTAGGGGGCGCCACAATATTAGTGCAAACAGCAAAGCAATGTTCCCACCTATCTTCTAAACTAATAATCTGATTTTGATGCCGTTTTCAATAACGGGTTTGTGTTCGATGAGTTCATGTCCTTAGACAGGCGTCATGGCTATAACTCACTAGGGGGCGCCACAATATTAATGCAAAACAATGTTGCAATATAATCAAAACAAAATGTCCGATTACAATTCTGTTTTCAGCAATGTGTACGTTGTAGCTTAATGCATGTTCCCAAATAATAATTATAATTCGTATATGCTCTCTAAAAAGTCTGAAATAAAAAAGCAAAATTAAAAATTTTGAAAAAACTCACGACGGTAAAAATCTAATTGAAAAAGAATAAAATAACTCAAAACCTCCAATTATTATCCGTCGGGGGCTGCCATTAAACTAGCTCAAGGTTTTCTAGTGTCGTGAATACAATTATTGAAGAATTGTAGATGTTTAACGACGACATAAAATACACTTATGAGTATGGTTAAATTTTTGTTAAAATTTCATATAGAAAAGGCAGCCCCCGACGGATAATAATTTGGGGTTTTGAGTTATTTTATTCTTTTTCAATTAGATTTTTACCGTCGTGAGTTTTTTCAAAATTTTTAATTTTGCTTTTTTTTCAGTTTGATTTTATAATATTCAGTTTCGCTGAAATGGATATACAAATACCTACTGTTTCGGGGAATTTAAAGGTTTTGAATATAGATCAAATTATTTAGAGCAATATGTTCTTACTGAAAAAGTTGTACATAGTGACATCCTTGAAGTTATGAAATAGCAGCCACTCGCTCAAACATTCTTGAAGACCATAGATGTTGAAGACACCCAATAAAAAATCCTTCGTGCGCATGTCTGCCTGGCAACATGATCTATAAAAATCACGTTTGTTGTATGGTAGCCCCCTTAAATGTTAAATACCTACAGCTATTCAATTTTTTTATATTTTTGATATAGCAGCGACCATATATCATATGTGAATTTCAACTGTCGACTTATTAAGGTTCTTAAGATACAGCTTGGTGATAGATGAATGAACAGACGGACAGCGAAGTCTTAGTAATGGGCCCGTCTTATCCTTTGGCTACTAAACCCTAAAAAGCCGTGCTTCGCGTCAGCTGTACAAAAGATCGCTGGTTACAGCTGAACAATCGAAACTGCTTTCTATTTTCGTTTTGTCTATGCTCTATTCTTTTATTATGCACCTGTCATAAATAAATGACACGCACTTAAACGTGAGACGTGAGCATGAATGTATAATATTATACTTCTAATGTGAAATAACAATTACGATTTAAACATTTTTGATATATTAGTTTTATTTTTGAGCAGTATACAATAAAATATTATCGAAATGGGGTGTTTACACAGTATTATGTCAAACATTATGTACTTTTCCGAAAAGTAAGTTGAGATTCCATTTTTCGTAATTAATTCATATTAATCGACTTTCAATCTAAATGTGAATAATTGGATAAAGTGTCATTTGCGAAACACTGCTGGTAGAATTTGTATGAACTCACTAGCTTCCGCCAGCGGTTTCACCCGCTTTCCCGTGAGAACTACTGCGCGCACCCGGATAAAAAGTAGCCTATAGCCTTCCTCGATAAATGGGCTATCTAACACTGAAATAATT
Organism: Heliothis virescens; assembly: GCA_002382865.2. Taxonomy (NCBI): domain Eukaryota; kingdom Metazoa; phylum Arthropoda; class Insecta; order Lepidoptera; family Noctuidae; genus Heliothis; species Heliothis virescens. Next base: position 4,806,223 of record NWSH02000525.1, on the reverse strand, counting down.
TTTCAAATCGGACCAGTAGTTCTTGAGATTAGCGCGTTCAAACAAACTCTTCAGCTTTATGATATTAGTATAGATAAGGAAGATATTCAATATAAGACACATTTTATCTATATAAAAATATGTCAGTTACAACACCTGTCAATGTTTTAAGAAAAAATATTTTGTATGTATGTCATCTAACCCCTCCTAAATGTCTGGACGGTTTCAGCTACTTCCCGAGTAGAGTACTTTCCGAGACCCGTATTTTTTCGTAAAGTCTGTTCAGCTACTTGCGATTGAAGTAGTTACAAACATCCATATTATACATATACCCACAAATTGTCGCCTATAAAATATTAATGTTACTGGGGTCGTGAATGGTTTGAGAAAACATATGGACTCGGTAGGTGGCGCTGCCGTCGATGTCACTGTTCCCTGTTCCAGTACAGACTACAGCACATCAAGTTACCACATACTGTAAATTTCAGAATAATTGGCGACGATTTATTTTAATTAATCCTTTAATTTTTAGGATAACACTATATGTAACGTGTGTAAGTTTAGTAACTTGTCTAGTCGTCATGTTTGTTGTGACTTTGGCAATGGGCATCGGTCTCGGATACAACTACTGCTTCGTGGACCTGAAGACGAGAGTCAAATATGGTATCATATTAATTATATTATTATGATACTTTTTATTCATCGAACAAAAATAATAAATCATTATTAAAATTAAACGTTCCATGGGTAAATCTTTTTAAATACTTAAATCCTGGTTTGTAAAAAAGCTTTGCCTCTCTGAAGGCGTCTAAGTATGTAATGCGTTGCGCATATCCAACATATTTTTTTTGGTATATTTCGAATAGCGTGAAGCCACTAAACTCGCTTTCACTTCAATCTCGGAGTTCTTTGTAAAGAAATTGTTGTATGTTTTTACAGTGCCAGCCCATTATCAATATGAAGGAAGTCCTCGCCATCCTTACGTAAGAGAAGGAGATCCAGGTTCCCTGTTTGATAAAAGCTTAGACGATGCAGAAGACGAAAGTATGGAAGCTCGGCTGACACCACCACCAGAAGAATCAGAATTCGCTCCAAACTTGACTGAGGCACAGCTAGATAGAAATATAACTGTTCCATTAGTGGTATATAATATATCGGAACCTATTGATACCGATGATGACGACTTCACAGTTGCTTCATCAAGCACAAATTACAACGCCGAGACCGCAAGCGGTCAGATAATAGAAGCTAACGAAACTAAAATTAAGAAACCTGAAGATGATAGTGAGCCTAAGGTTTCTGGTCCAGAAGAGTGGAGCTCTGTACACGAGCCTGATATGATAAACGAACTTGACGAGCCTACCCCAGAGGCTCCGAGTAATAGTAGTGATGGCAACAATAGAAGGGCTAAGAAACTTGTAATACCAATCCATGGTTTGGATTTGATTAATCTTCTATCCAAACTAAGAGCCGAAAACAAGAACTTTTCACTCCAGATTGTAACAAACTAAATAATTTTTAAGCTATTTACAAGGTGTTTATTAAGCTTTTACAAAGATTTTTATTTTAATGTGAATTTTATGATATTTTACATACCTAAGTTTTGTAGTGATTTTTTAGTTTTTTTAGTTTATGGTATATTTATTATTATTTTTTAGTATATTTATTGTACATTTAAATATATTTCTAATTTGTATGGAGTTTTTCATTTCCCTTGTATACTATACCTATGTTTGAAATTGGAAATTAATGGCAAGTCCGGGAGAAGTAAAAGTCACTAAACCATGTCGTCAACAATTTTTTTATTGGCTTTGCTAAAATTTTAATTTTATTTATTTTTTATCATGGATGACTCACAAATCTGTGATCGTTAACTTTGGTGAGGTACTTACGTGTTATCATCGATATTATAGTTAAAATTTAGCCTTGCGAGTAAACAGAACTTGGGAACATTTTTCTACATTAAGTTGCATCTTGTTATCCCTACACCAGTTCAAGAGTCTATTCAAGTCCCTGAAGTAAATCTATAACGCGACCTATTTTAAAATTTCATCGGCAGTTTAGAAACCTCTTTAAATTTATAGTGCCTAGTTAGAAACAACTTACAAAGTGTAGAAACTCAAAAAATGGTCTGTACTATACTATTTTGTCATTTTTCTTGGTTGAACTGAACTAGATGTTTAGGAATATGTGGTTTGCTCCAAACAGATAAAATGTTAATTCATAATTTTCCAATATTAGCCTCGTTACTATAGTCAATACAAAATGAACGCTATTATCCAAAGACTATAATATACTGATTGTCGCTGGTAACATGATAGATTTGACAGTTGAATCCGAGTTGGAAATGTCAAGAAGTTTGATAATAATATTTTAATCATTATTATACAGAGTTATACCTATTTTTACTAAGTATCATTATGCTTTTTTATCAAGTTTTAATAAATGTCTACGTTTTTACTAGTTGTCGAAGATACCATGAGATTGGTGCTTGATGATTATCGGATTTGCTTACAACTTCCAAATAACTGTATTATCATAAGATAATGTGGTTCGTATATTTACTTTTTGTATAGCACTTTGAGTTTAAATATATTTAATTAATTTAGTATTGAGGTTATCCAATCATTTGCCATTGAGGATAAAAAAAACACCTTAGGAATAAAGGATAATACTTACACTATGGAAAAATAATTCCTACTTTCAAGTAATTTCTATAACTGCCTCGTTGGTCTAGTGGTCGCATAGCGCGACTGCCGTGCCACGGGTCTCGGGTTCGATTCCCGGGCCAGGCCGAAATTGCTTTGTGGGTTTTAGAAGCTTTCACAAAAAGCAGCCTGGAGTTTGGAAGTTGGCGGTGTTACACCCCCGTGCCTGGGAGGGCACGTAAAGCCGTCGTCCTCGATTGTTACTCAGTAGCAGTCGTAGTTATAATTCCACGTCAGAGGCCGTCAGGCGGATTTGAGAAAACTCTGACACTAGGGCTTGTCAGGTGATTAAACCTGCAGCTCACTCGATAAGAGGAAGTAATTTCTATAACTATATCCACTGTCCTTTAAATATGCTGGCATAACAACTTATAACGCAATTTCAGTACATATCGAAAAAGTACCTTTAAATGAGTACCCTTAGCCTGACAACCATTACATGGATGGTCCAAGTAATCGCTTTACGAGGAATCTCAGATAACAATAACACTTAGTAGCTGAAGGCTTTCAGAAATGCTGTTAAGCTCAGTGAAGTGAGCGATAAAATAACAATTTTTATAGCAAGCATTAGGTTGGTTTTCCACCAGAGATGTGCTATGTAGCTACGCTTCGAGGAAGTAATAGCTAAGCTGGGAAACTATGTGACCGTTTCCACTAATACTACGCCGTGTAGCGGTGCAAGACAAGGGTTGCACGATCAGTCTGGTGTCGTTCCATTCCATCAGTCTGGCCCAGCTCAGACTGATGCTAGAATGACGGACGAAAAACACGGTGTATTCCGGACCATCAGTCCGTTAATCAAACGGTTACACGATAATTCTCCCATCATTCTGACCAGACTGATGGAATGGAATGACGCCAGACTGATCGTGTAACCCTTGTCTAAGATGTGCTATGAAGATTCGCAGCCGCAAAGTAGCTGCGAGAGGAAGATGCACAGCTCGAGTATGCGATGTTTCGATAGTAGGGAACCGGCAAGGGCGGCGGGATGAGGGGAGATCATAGAATACATCAATCACACATCCATAGCACGCATCCTTCCATATTAAAAAAACATATCTTACTTGAATCCGTTTCCACCAGTGTTAAGTTATGTGTACCAATGAATATGATCGGTGGACGCCAAACGCATCCACAGTAACGTAGTGTAGCACACCTCTGGTGGGACAGCACCCTTAGCAAGATTTCCAATAGCGGACTTTCAGTTGGTAGTCTCCATGTTCTTGGAGTTTCGTCTCAAAAAATAAAATATGACTTTCTGTTGAATTTTTAGAAACAGCTAAGTACTGTGAACTGCGATAAATATTTCGGTAGAAATTTAGTCGTCTACTTTATATCAAAGTGGTTGAATTTATGAGTCGACAAATAAAGTAGATAACAAGCAACTCACGTACTTTAGAGAGGCAATAGTGTGCCTTTCCTATACTATAAAGATACTTCGTTGCACATAGAGCGGCCACTGAATACGCAACAAAGGAAAACATTCAAGTTGTATAGACAGATGTACCCGTTATGTACAGACGGCAGCAGACCAACCTACCCGAATCTGTAAAATTTTACCAGTCGAACATTAACCTTCCACAATTGCGTTAAGATTGAAAATCGATTAAAGAAATTTGTCAGGTTGTGGTAGGTTAATGTGTTGGTTTCTGTACTCAAGCAGTCCTATTTCCTTTGTCGCGAGGTCTGAATCTATAGAATTTTATGTTTTCATTTCACTGTTCCGTGATAACCATCCGGGAGTTAGCTCTTTAGTTTTTATGAATAAAGTTTTGCAACTACCGTGCATTCAACGCGTCGCGTAGATACTTCATAGCGTTACTTACAATGTAAACTGCAACTTAATTAATAAATTCTCTTCATTACAGCTTGTTGTAGTACTAAAACTTTTGTATGTGAATCTTTGACGAGAACTTTTAATTACAAAGTTTGAGTGCCTAGTTGGTATTAAATCAGTGTGTTGAACATGACCGTAGACCGTTATAAGATACCTCAAAAATGGCAAATGATCGTTGTTCAAATAAATGCAGAAAGTACTTGTACTTACTTGTTTAGGTATGTAGAATACCCTAAAATAGAAAGCTTTGTGAAATTAAGCTGTGTTCCTAACGCAAGCTACAACAACAAAACTGCGATACTAAGACAAGGGTTACACGATCAGTCTGGCGTTATTCCATTCCAT
>NWSH02000525.1:4773735-4797751 GCA_002382865.2 Heliothis virescens | reverse complement strand
AAAGCAGCCTGGAGTTTGGAAGTTGGCGGTGTTACACCCCCGTGCCTGGGAGGGCACGTAAAGCCGTCGTCCTCGATTGTTACTCAGTAGCAGTCGTAGTTATAATTCCACGTCAGAGGCCGTCAGGCGGATTTGAGAAAACTCTGACACTAGGGCTTGTCAGGTGATTAAACCTGCAGCTCACTCGATAAGAGGAAGTAATTTCTATAACTATATCCACTGTCCTTTAAATATGCTGGCATAACAACTTATAACGCAATTTCAGTACATATCGAAAAAGTACCTTTAAATGAGTACCCTTAGCCTGACAACCATTACATGGATGGTCCAAGTAATCGCTTTACGAGGAATCTCAGATAACAATAACACTTAGTAGCTGAAGGCTTTCAGAAATGCTGTTAAGCTCAGTGAAGTGAGCGATAAAATAACAATTTTTATAGCAAGCATTAGGTTGGTTTTCCACCAGAGATGTGCTATGTAGCTACGCTTCGAGGAAGTAATAGCTAAGCTGGGAAACTATGTGACCGTTTCCACTAATACTACGCCGTGTAGCGGTGCAAGACAAGGGTTGCACGATCAGTCTGGTGTCGTTCCATTCCATCAGTCTGGCCCAGCTCAGACTGATGCTAGAATGACGGACGAAAAACACGGTGTATTCCGGACCATCAGTCCGTTAATCAAACGGTTACACGATAATTCTCCCATCATTCTGACCAGACTGATGGAATGGAATGACGCCAGACTGATCGTGTAACCCTTGTCTAAGATGTGCTATGAAGATTCGCAGCCGCAAAGTAGCTGCGAGAGGAAGATGCACAGCTCGAGTATGCGATGTTTCGATAGTAGGGAACCGGCAAGGGCGGCGGGATGAGGGGAGATCATAGAATACATCAATCACACATCCATAGCACGCATCCTTCCATATTAAAAAAACATATCTTACTTGAATCCGTTTCCACCAGTGTTAAGTTATGTGTACCAATGAATATGATCGGTGGACGCCAAACGCATCCACAGTAACGTAGTGTAGCACACCTCTGGTGGGACAGCACCCTTAGCAAGATTTCCAATAGCGGACTTTCAGTTGGTAGTCTCCATGTTCTTGGAGTTTCGTCTCAAAAAATAAAATATGACTTTCTGTTGAATTTTTAGAAACAGCTAAGTACTGTGAACTGCGATAAATATTTCGGTAGAAATTTAGTCGTCTACTTTATATCAAAGTGGTTGAATTTATGAGTCGACAAATAAAGTAGATAACAAGCAACTCACGTACTTTAGAGAGGCAATAGTGTGCCTTTCCTATACTATAAAGATACTTCGTTGCACATAGAGCGGCCACTGAATACGCAACAAAGGAAAACATTCAAGTTGTATAGACAGATGTACCCGTTATGTACAGACGGCAGCAGACCAACCTACCCGAATCTGTAAAATTTTACCAGTCGAACATTAACCTTCCACAATTGCGTTAAGATTGAAAATCGATTAAAGAAATTTGTCAGGTTGTGGTAGGTTAATGTGTTGGTTTCTGTACTCAAGCAGTCCTATTTCCTTTGTCGCGAGGTCTGAATCTATAGAATTTTATGTTTTCATTTCACTGTTCCGTGATAACCATCCGGGAGTTAGCTCTTTAGTTTTTATGAATAAAGTTTTGCAACTACCGTGCATTCAACGCGTCGCGTAGATACTTCATAGCGTTACTTACAATGTAAACTGCAACTTAATTAATAAATTCTCTTCATTACAGCTTGTTGTAGTACTAAAACTTTTGTATGTGAATCTTTGACGAGAACTTTTAATTACAAAGTTTGAGTGCCTAGTTGGTATTAAATCAGTGTGTTGAACATGACCGTAGACCGTTATAAGNTAAATTCTCTTCATTACAGCATGTTGTAGTAGGTACCTACTAAAACTTTTGTATTGTATGTAAATCTTTGACGAGAACTTTTAATTGCAAAGTTTAAGTGCCTAGTTGATATAAAATCAGTGTGATGAACATGACCGTAGACCACCGTTATAATACCTCAAAAATGGCAAATGATCGTTGTTCAAATAAATGCAGAAAGTACTTGTACTTACTTGTTTAGGTATGTAGAATACCCTAAAATAGAAAGCTTTGTGAAATTAAGCTGTGTTCCTAACGCAAGCTACAACAACAAAACTGCGATACTAAGACAAGGGTTACACGATCAGTCTGGCGTTATTCCATTCCATCAGTCAGGTCAGAATGATGGGAGAATTATCGTGTAACCGGTTGATTGACGGACTGATGGTCCAGAATACACCGTGTTTTTCGTCCATCATTCTGGCATCAGTCTGAGCCGGGCCAGACTGATGGAATGGAATGACACCAGACTGATCGTGTAACCCTTGTCTTAGTATCGCAGTTTTGTTGTTGTAGCTTACGTTAGGTTATGTTAGGTTAGCCAGATTCGGAGGTTCTAGATAAATTTCTAGATACTAGGGCTATCTGACAGATAATGTGATAGAAATATTTTAATTTTGACTTCTTTTCTATGGCATTATCTGTCTGTCTAGAATTGCATCAGGAACCTCTGAATCTGGCCCTCAAAGTACAAAAATTTGAGAACAAATGGCAATCTAGCTTTAATATTTGATCCTACACACAAAAAATAATGTGATCGCAGCTCATTTGAGTGAATTCGCAAAAGTACTGTTTGTTCTGTGTTACGAACGGAATTAGCTTTTTGTTGAGTTTGTATTTTTTTTTTTTATTTAAATCTTATATATAAAAATGAATCGCTAAATGTGTTGGTAAGCGCATAACTCAAGAACGGCTGGACCGATCGGGCTTATTTTGGTCTTAAAATGTTTGTACAGATCGAGGGAAGGTTTAAACGATGAGAAAATATGATTATATAAAAAAAAACAGGATCCGCGTACGAAGTCGCGGGCAGAAGCTAGTTTTATATAGTTAGTTACTTATGTTTAATTCTTTAGTTTTGTAATTTATTTATTTTTATATTCTTTTTAATGTATAAATTAGCACTTAAATTAAGACCACAATATCGCATTGGGCGTAAGCCTGTAATGGTATTGTATGGTGAGATAATAATAAAATAAATAAATAAATATAAATCCTTATTCTGTACTCAGTGGAGGCCGCAGGGGCTGTCGCTATTGTGCTTCCACGGACACTTGTAGAACCTGTAACCCTCCCCCGAACCCTTTCTGGTTATGCAGTGAATGCCTCATCAGCTTGCTATGCAAGTGGCTCTGCTGTATAATCTTAACTTTGGCTTTTGCTACTGGAATAGCTCTTTTATACGATGCACTCTGTGAGTTTTTAAGCATTTTCTTTTCAGTTAGCGCATTAACGAAATCTACAGTTTCCTATAATAAATCCTACTAATATTAAGAACGCGAAGGTTTGTGAGCGTGTATGTATGTTTGTAATTCTTTCACGCAAAATCTACTGGACGGATTTTGATGAAATATCAGAATAACATTAAAGCCTATAATGTTATATTGACCATCATCTTCCTGGGAACAGGGCAGGAAGATGATGATCAAAATAACATTATAGGCTTTTTTCCGGTTACGGGAAGTAGTTCCCATGGGAATAAGGTGAAACCGCTGGCGGAAGCTAGTAATGCATCATCAACTACTTAAAATATAAATTTATAGAATAAAGGCCCATTTACACATTGCGATTTCATTGCCTGTTGCCTGCCATTTTATTGTAGGAATATTTGACAGGCGACCATTTACCTATTGAACGATTACGTTTACACAGTGCAAGTAGCATCTTGCTGCAATAAAATGGCAAGCAACGGGCAATGAAATCGCAATATGTAAACGGGCCTTAAATGTCGCAATTTTGATTTCTTAAGATTAAAATACTATGTTAAATCCAACAGTTCCTGAACAGAATATTTTTGGAAGTAGTGAAACTATAACACTCAGGTCACGGCACGATTTATTACAGAGGTAAGTTGATAGAACAATAAGTAACAAAAACATTTTCATTTTGATGGCCACGGAAGGTTTGGAGATATATCTACCACTAATACCAATAATATAAAGCTGAAATTTTTGTTTGAACGCGTTAATCTCAGGAACTACTGGTCCGATTTGAAAAAATCTTTCGGTGTTAGACAAACTACTTTTCACAGAAGGCTATAGGCTACTTTTTATGCGGGTGCGCGGAGTGCCCATGGGATGTGGGTGAAACCGCTGGCCGTGGCTGGTAGAAAAATAAAGAAGCTTTCAGTACTTACCTATGTTTTGCTTTCAGGTTTAACAAGAAAAACTTAAGTGAATTTCCAATTATTAATAGAATAATTATACCCGAAGATACGTTCCCCACGCAATCTGGTGACAGTTTTAGAAGATATTTTACTATGAAATAATTTACCTGTTTGCAGAAATATTTGTTGCAATCAATATTTTTTTATTAACTAAGTCCTGTGGTATGTTATTATTATTATTCTTATTGCACACTTGACACATAACACACACAAGGAATACGTAAAGTTTATGTAGNCCGGGCCAGACTGATGGAATGGAATGACACCAGACTGATCGTGTAACCCTTGTCTTAGTATCGCAGTTTTGTTGTTGTAGCTTACGTTAGGTTATGTTAGGTTAGCCAGATTCGGAGGTTCTAGATAAATTTCTAGATACTAGGGCTATCTGACAGATAATGTGATAGAAATATTTTAATTTTGACTTCTTTTCTATGGCATTATCTGTCTGTCTAGAATTGCATCAGGAACCTCTGAATCTGGCCCTCAAAGTACAAAAATTTGAGAACAAATGGCAATCTAGCTTTAATATTTGATCCTACACACAAAAAATAATGTGATCGCAGCTCATTTGAGTGAATTCGCAAAAGTACTGTTTGTTCTGTGTTACGAACGGAATTAGCTTTTTGTTGAGTTTGTATTTTTTTTTTTTATTTAAATCTTATATATAAAAATGAATCGCTAAATGTGTTGGTAAGCGCATAACTCAAGAACGGCTGGACCGATCGGGCTTATTTTGGTCTTAAAATGTTTGTACAGATCGAGGGAAGGTTTAAACGATGAGAAAATATGATTATATAAAAAAAAACAGGATCCGCGTACGAAGTCGCGGGCAGAAGCTAGTTTTATATAGTTAGTTACTTATGTTTAATTCTTTAGTTTTGTAATTTATTTATTTTTATATTCTTTTTAATGTATAAATTAGCACTTAAATTAAGACCACAATATCGCATTGGGCGTAAGCCTGTAATGGTATTGTATGGTGAGATAATAATAAAATAAATAAATAAATATAAATCCTTATTCTGTACTCAGTGGAGGCCGCAGGGGCTGTCGCTATTGTGCTTCCACGGACACTTGTAGAACCTGTAACCCTCCCCCGAACCCTTTCTGGTTATGCAGTGAATGCCTCATCAGCTTGCTATGCAAGTGGCTCTGCTGTATAATCTTAACTTTGGCTTTTGCTACTGGAATAGCTCTTTTATACGATGCACTCTGTGAGTTTTTAAGCATTTTCTTTTCAGTTAGCGCATTAACGAAATCTACAGTTTCCTATAATAAATCCTACTAATATTAAGAACGCGAAGGTTTGTGAGCGTGTATGTATGTTTGTAATTCTTTCACGCAAAATCTACTGGACGGATTTTGATGAAATATCAGAATAACATTAAAGCCTATAATGTTATATTGACCATCATCTTCCTGGGAACAGGGCAGGAAGATGATGATCAAAATAACATTATAGGCTTTTTTCCGGTTACGGGAAGTAGTTCCCATGGGAATAAGGTGAAACCGCTGGCGGAAGCTAGTAATGCATCATCAACTACTTAAAATATAAATTTATAGAATAAAGGCCCATTTACACATTGCGATTTCATTGCCTGTTGCCTGCCATTTTATTGTAGGAATATTTGACAGGCGACCATTTACCTATTGAACGATTACGTTTACACAGTGCAAGTAGCATCTTGCTGCAATAAAATGGCAAGCAACGGGCAATGAAATCGCAATATGTAAACGGGCCTTAAATGTCGCAATTTTGATTTCTTAAGATTAAAATACTATGTTAAATCCAACAGTTCCTGAACAGAATATTTTTGGAAGTAGTGAAACTATAACACTCAGGTCACGGCACGATTTATTACAGAGGTAAGTTGATAGAACAATAAGTAACAAAAACATTTTCATTTTGATGGCCACGGAAGGTTTGGAGATATATCTACCACTAATACCAATAATATAAAGCTGAAATTTTTGTTTGAACGCGTTAATCTCAGGAACTACTGGTCCGATTTGAAAAAATCTTTCGGTGTTAGACAAACTACTTTTCACAGAAGGCTATAGGCTACTTTTTATGCGGGTGCGCGGAGTGCCCATGGGATGTGGGTGAAACCGCTGGCCGTGGCTGGTAGAAAAATAAAGAAGCTTTCAGTACTTACCTATGTTTTGCTTTCAGGTTTAACAAGAAAAACTTAAGTGAATTTCCAATTATTAATAGAATAATTATACCCGAAGATACGTTCCCCACGCAATCTGGTGACAGTTTTAGAAGATATTTTACTATGAAATAATTTACCTGTTTGCAGAAATATTTGTTGCAATCAATATTTTTTTATTAACTAAGTCCTGTGGTATGTTATTATTATTATTCTTATTGCACACTTGACACATAACACACACAAGGAATACGTAAAGTTTATGTAGGTACAGATGACAGCACATCAAGTTACTACAATCTGTCAAATTTCTGCAATCGATTTTCAACCTTATCACAATGGGGGTAGGTTAATATTTGATTGGTAAAATTTGACAGATTCGTATACGTTGACCTGCTGTCGTCTGTACAACGGCGAGCTAAACCCAGAACTGGGTTTTTTTGCAGCCAACCTTGCTTAAAGCGATAGAGATTCGATAGGGGGGTACAGTAAATCACAAGTGCTATACAAGTATTATATAGAATTCGCTTTTTAGGGTTCCGCACCCAAAGGGTAAAACGGGACCCTATTACTAAGACTACGTCGTCTGTCTGTTTGTCTGTCTGCCTGTCTGTCTCCAGGCTGTATCTCATAAGCCGTGATAGCTAGAAAGCTGAAATGTTAACAGATGATGTATTTCCGTTGCCGCTATAACAACAAATACAAAATTAAAAAAAAAAACAATGTATTAGGGGGTCCCCATACAATAAACGTGTGAAACCGCAAATTATAACTTTGTTATTTATACATTTCTATGAAAAACAAAGTTATTTTTTGTTTTCCGAAAAATGATTGTATTTTGGTTAGTTGTAGGCAATAGATACGTTAATTTTTCATAGATGTACGTACGGAACCCTTGTTGGTACGGAACCCTTCGTGCGCGAGTCCGACTCGCACTTGGCCGGTTTTTTAACTTCTCCCAGCTTAAACAACATACATACGCGTAGGCAATAAATTAGTTTAGTTTGTAAACAGGAAAATGAGCACCATTGACAATTTTAACGGGGGTGCAGCTAATTATGTGACATTGTATCAAAAATTAATTAATTCTGTTTGTCCACAGAATTCAACATGCCTCGCTTAAAATCAATTTAGAAGATATAGGTAGAGAAATTAAATGCTATGTCATGATATCTGAAATTATATATATGAGAAATTAAATGTAATGATATGAATAAGATAAAATATTATAATAACACTTGAACAAAAAGTATATAGGTATCTCGTTAATCTACACTAATATTATAAAGCTGAAGAGTTTGTTTGAACGCGCTAATCTCAGGAACTACTGGTCCGATGTGAAAATTCATTTAGTGTTAGATAGCCCATTTATCGCTATCTAACACTAAATGAGCGCGCAGTAGTTCCCACGGGAAAGCGGGTGAAACCGCTGGCGAAAGCTAGTTGTATATAATTGATTGAACCTAATAAGGTCATTTTTACTGTTATTAGTTTTAGTTTTGAAGCATATTATGGCATGATTGTTTGTGGTCGTCTATTTACAATATTAAATCAGTTTTTGGAATCGAGTTCTCAAGTTGTTTTGTATTTTTATTAGTTTTGGTACCTTTATTTAGAAAACTATTTAATGTTTTAAGTGTAACGGGAAATAGCATATATGATATACATACTAATCAAGTATTTCTCTCAGTGGCGTAGCTACGAAGAGGCTAGCCAGGGCAGTGTCCCGGGGCCACCAAGCCCAGGGGGCCTCTGACACGACTTTGCAAACAAACATTTCGCGCTCGCTTCGCTCGCGTCCGCTACTTACTTCCTGTTCTTCTTTTTACTTTACTCAGAAAATTAAAAAAAAAGAGCTCGCTCTGTTCGCGCATGATACGTAAGAGGGCCCCATTTTTCTATTTGCCCCGGGGTCCGCGGTTACGTAGCTACGCCACTGATTTCTCTAGCTCTCTTATTCGGTTTTGCTCTGCTTATTCCGCTTGCTGAGACGTAGCTGATGTTTCGAAGCTTGTTGATTGCCCACATTATAATTTAAATAGAAGAATATGGAAGATTATGAGGAGACCTGGGGGGTGATTCTCTAACGCAAAACATCTTTACAACCAAGAAATCATCGTTGCAACATCTATAAGTGCGCGATCGCAGCGCTTCAACGATGTTGACGGCGCGACATAGAACTAAAATATGGTTCCAAATGTATGAAAAATCATCCTCGCCTTCGACGACAACGACGACTTCGCCTTCGATTTTATCCTTCAAACCGAAAAGCTTGTCATTTGTTTGGTCGTCGTTGTTGTCATCTATGATGTGTCAGTTAGAGAATCGCATGGCTGTTCTCACCTATACCTATGTACAGACGCCAGCAGGTCAGACAACCTATCCGAATCTGCCCAATTTTACAAATTGAACATTAACCTTTTATTGTTGTGATAAGGTTGAAAACATATTGAAAAAAATTTACAGATTGGGGTAGGTTAATGTGCTAACGTCTGTACCTATCATCCTACTGTGAGAGATAAAGAATATTTGAAGGAACTTTGCCATTCAAACTTTTTACTCTTTAGAAGAATTGGATAAGACTTTTTTAGCACACCATGGTTGCCTAGCAATAGACAGTGACAATGTCGCATTGACATAGAGTAAAGTAATAATACTAATAAAACGTGTTGACTTCGTATAAGGAATATAGTGATCAAAGAAATAACATAAAATATTAAATGAACATTGTAACATCCTATAATGTGGTAAACGTCTTTATAGTTCAATCAATACTAATATTATAAAGCTGAAGAGTTTGTTTGTTTGAACGCACTAATCTCAGGAACTACTGGTCCGTTTTGAAAAATTCTTTCAGTGTTAGATAGCCCATTTATCGAGGAAGGCTATAGGCTACTTTTTAGCCGGGTGCGCCGCGTAGTTCCCACGGGACGCGGGTGAAACCGCTGACAGAAGCTAGTATTAAATAATCGTCTGCAGACGAATGGATGTTAAAAGGAGCAGACAAGTCTTACGGCCAGTTTCACAAGTTCCAGATAAAATTCTAAATAACTTTCCGACAGATAGTGCCATAGAAATGTTGATTATTTTTCTAAGGCATTATCTGTAAGATGCCTGTCTAGAAATGTATCTAGAAGCTATGAATGTGGCCGTTAGAGTAGAGACTGCGTTTGGGCCAACGTAAGACTACATGGTGGTCCGACGATTTGAAGAAAGTGGCGGACAGTTAATGGATTCGGGCTGTCCAACACACTGGGGGAGGCCTACGTCCAGTAATGGACGGCAATAGACTGATATAATGAAGACGATGGTGAATGTTACTCCACTGCTAATACAAGAACTTCTTTTAGGCCGGCTCCACGCGTTGGTCCCAACGCTCGTACCAACGTTGGGACCAATGCCATTTTCTAGATCCACACTTTGAACGAAAAGCGTTGGGGCCAATATTGAAGCCAACGTGTGGAGCCGGCGTTAATGAGGCTGCAAATTGAGTATCAAAGTTATTTTTGTAACTTTTTTGAGGCCTATGGCAATGTCCTCTTGATACTAAATAATATTTTTAAATATTTCAAGTAGCATATTAGACCTGTAAATATTTTTTTCAATGATTTCACTTAGTTTCAGCTTCCCTTTCTGTTGCAAATTTTGGTTTCTAGTAGTACCTGGTACAATGTTGGTAGCGTATCTCCTCTACATAAAACTCAAAGAAGACAGTCGAATACACGACATCGTTAATATTTACAAAAAGTAAGACGTTTTTATATGTATTGAGTATACTAGATATTTATTACTAGGTATGTAATTTACTTCGAAGAGCTCGTGGTTGAGATAACGTCGCGCGAATTGATGGATCATAAGGTTAAGCAAAGCTTGGAGAGGTCAGTGTGGGGATGGGTGACCATCTCGTCACAACGAGTTCTTCCGTGTTTCGTAAGGCACGGGTGGGTCCCGGCTGTCAATTGACCATCTTTGGCAGTCGTTACGGGTTAGAAGCCAAAAAAGTCTGACAACCAATCTTACCAATGGGTATCGGGTTGCCCGGGTAACTGGGTTGTGGTGGTCACATAGGCTGTCGCTCCATGTAAATCACTGGTTCTCAGCTGCATACGGTTAGACTGGAAGCCGATCCCAACATAGATGGGAAAAGGCTAGGCAGATGATGATGAATTTACTGCATATTGTACGATCATCTCGCTTTTAAAGAAAAGTGTAAAACTTACTATTAGTACTAAACTTATTTGCAAAGAATATGATTCATTTTTTACAATATTATTCGTTTTTGATTTATATGCATATTGGTCTCCATAAGCTTTCTTAAGCCTGCCATATGTACCTAGTTATTGCTTATGATGTTTGCTCAATTGAATATGAGAGGTAAGAAAAAAATCTTGTGTGGCTAACTTACTCAGGATCTTCCAACGGTTTCTGTTGCAGCACTACTACTAAGCCATAACCTTTGTCAGGATTCTACTACGAATGACGAAACGGGAGCATTTACAAATATTGTATTTGTACTATTATTATAAGTTGAATTTAATTATTAAACCTGATTTATAACAGATTTTGTTTTATTTATTTGTCTACATGTTAGGTAAAGAGGAAACATTTAGGTTTGTTTGTGTGTACCCTGAAGACTCCGAAACTACTGGACTGATTTGAAAAAAATCTTTCAATGTTGGTGAAACCGCGGGAAAATAGCTAGTATATAATAGGTTATATTTTATCCGGGTACGGGCAGAAGTTCCCATGGGACGCAGATAAAACCGCTGGAAAATAGCTAGTCTATAGCAATACATATATAGAGGGAAGATTTGATTGATTGTTTGTTTGTAATGAAGAAGGCTCCGGATCTACTGAACCGATTTGAATAATTCTTTCACTGTTTGCGCTGAACATGGGCATTTTATCCGGGTACGGGAAGAAGTTTTCTCGTGTCCCGTGGGAATTACCAACTCCGCATACCCGGATAAAAACGTATAGCATTCCTCGATAAATGGGCTATCTAACACTGAAAGATTTTTTTTTTCGGACCAGTAGGACCTGATATTAGTGCGTTAAAGCAAACAAACAAACACTTCAGCTTTATAATATTAGCTACATAATTTTAAAAGGTCTAGAACAATCGAGACCAATGTTACTCGTGTCGTCGTAGGCGATATTTCTTATACATTACCTACTACTTATTGTCATCAAAATCTAAGAAAATAATACAGTTTATTTATTCCCCGTAATATATCGGCAATACAAATGAACCTTTAATATAAATCGAGGTTTTCCTCAATATCAACAATATTTTATCTATGTATTATTCTGAGAAAATAAGGTAGTTGAGCAGTGCTCTATCAAAAATAGTTTCTATTTTTTTGGATATAAAATATGAACACAGTCAAAAGGTATACTTATCAATATCTTATTAGGTAATATATTGTAGAATAGGTACCTACTCAAGTCGTTAGTCCATTTTTATATTTTTTTTTGCGTAATTCAAACTTGATCCTACCGAGTTCTAACATCTAGATTTATACATATTGCAGTCCACGTTCATGTATGACGCTTATATGATAACTACAAAGGTATCCACTGCGGTATCTATTCACATTTCGAAGGAATTAATTCCAGCATCAGCTTAATACTTCACCAGACTCTTAAAACTATTCAAGTACATACCTATTTAAATCAGTTCATTGATTTTGGCGCGATATACAGAGTTACTGAAGAGTTTGTTTGTTTGAACGCGCTAATCTCAGGAACTATTGGTCCGATTTGAAAAATCTTTCAGTGTTAGATAGCCTATTTATCGAGGTAGGCTATAAGATACTTTTTATCCGGGGACGCGGGTGAAACCGCTGGCAGAAGCCAGTAAGTATTAAATACAAAAAATTGGCTGAGTCCCCTTAAAATATCGTTAAAAGGTAGACTTAAACAAGGACAAATGCAAGGACGTTTTGTAATATGAGAGCATAAACACTAAACAGTCCTAATTATTTTCAGCAACAATTTCATTGGATTCTCAATTCAAGCTAAACAATAAACGTTCACAAAGAAATTAATTGCCAGTGGATCATAAAGCGAATCCATTGCTTGTCATGTATCATAACGTTAGGTATAAAATTACGTAATGGATACCTTCGCGTTTGCTATAAAATGTTGAAGGACGGTTTTAAACTGGTTATAAAAGCAGTGTATCATTTCGATGAAATAATCGATATGGCGGTGCACGAAGCCGATTTTACGTGTCCTACATACTATTTTACGTACTAGTAAGTTTTGAGATTGTATTGGTGCAAATGATTTTATACTATATTTTGTCTGTTAAATAAAGAATAAGTATGGAGGAAGGGTACGATCAAAGGAGCGATGAGTTGTGAGAAACACGATATAGCGGCAAAGTGTAAGAAGACATGAAAAAAAACCGGCCAAGTGCGAGTTAGACTCGCGCATGAAGGGTTCCGTACGTTTATTGTATGGGGACCCCCATTAATATATTTTTTTTTAATTTTTAGTATTTGTTGTTATAGCGGTAATGGAAATACATCATTTGTGAAAATTTCAGCTCTCTAGCTATCACGGTTAATGGGATACAGCGTGGAGATAGACAGACAGACAACGAAGTCTTAGTAATAGGGTTCCGTTTTACCCTTTGGGTACGGAACCCTAAAAAGGAATAAAAATACATGCTGCGATGACGCTTAATCATAAATTAGATTGATGGTGGGAGAGTGAAAATAGAAAATATTAAGTCGGGATCGTTAACTAAACCACCTATATTTGAATAGAATAGAATACTTTTATTTGCACTGAATTGTTACTTAATTATTATTTGAGTCGTAATAAGATTTAAAAAACAGTAATTCCTGAAGATTTTTCGGTCTATTGAAACTACCTACTCTACCCAATTGGAGTCCGAGTAATAAATCAGCAGAAACCATAACAATGCCTTATTTTTCATATCAACCACTTAAAACAAATTAAGAGTGTCTAAAGTAATTACAAAATTAGAAATTAAAGGAGTTTAATCGTGGAAAAGTTTCCAAATGAATCTCAGAATGAAAGTTTTGTTTTCTGCAGTTCTTTTGAACTTTCAGAATTATGAATAGGTACATAATTTGTAAAAACAGTGTTATATTATTTATTATTTTTTAGTTTCTAGTTTAATATTTTTTTTTAGTATAAGAATGTTTTAAGAGAATGTAAATAATAATTTTAATTTTGCTATAGTTACAAAATGCATCATTAATTGTTCAATTCAGCTTTAAAAATCACATTTTCTAGCTACGTAAGCTAGTTTTGCATATTTTAAACAAATAGGTCTTGAATATTAATTACAGTAATACAATTCCTAAATAAGATTTTCTTTTACACAAGCACAAGTCGTACTTGCATTTAGCGAACACCTTTGAGCTTCACGAATTTGATAACTACCGATAAAACTGTCGGTTTTTCGTAAGTTCACGGATTTTTCATCCAACAACAACAGCGGAGCCATGAGTATTAGTTATAGTCTGATTTTTTTTATTAAGTACAGAAAAACAAAAACTTGCTGAGTATAAGACAAACAACTTGTATACTACTCATATTTCAACACTTCCAGCCACAAAACCAATAAATTAGCAAAGGTTTGCTCGTAGTACCTACCTGTACCTATACATTGCCGGTTTTATGTAAGTGTGTCTCATTACAGCAAATTATATTGTTGTACATACCACCAGAAATAAAAAAAACCCCGGGAAGGGCCCACTAATTCCACAGAATTACCGTACTTACCTCTTACCCAAAAGAATGTACAGACGAGAGCACATCAAGTTACCACAATCTGACTTTCTGCAATAGATTTTCAACCTTATCGCAATGGCGGTAGGTTCATGTTTGATTGGTAAAATTTGACAGCTCCATATGCGTTGACCTGCTGTCATCTGTACCTAACAGACGTTTTCTTCTTCTTACTATTTAATGTTTGCTAACATATTTATAGGAAATTATGAACTTTACACANAATGTTACTCGTGTCGTCGTAGGCGATATTTCTTATACATTACCTACTACTTATTGTCATCAAAATCTAAGAAAATAATACAGTTTATTTATTCCCCGTAATATATCGGCAATACAAATGAACCTTTAATATAAATCGAGGTTTTCCTCAATATCAACAATATTTTATCTATGTATTATTCTGAGAAAATAAGGTAGTTGAGCAGTGCTCTATCAAAAATAGTTTCTATTTTTTTGGATATAAAATATGAACACAGTCAAAAGGTATACTTATCAATATCTTATTAGGTAATATATTGTAGAATAGGTACCTACTCAAGTCGTTAGTCCATTTTTATATTTTTTTTTGCGTAATTCAAACTTGATCCTACCGAGTTCTAACATCTAGATTTATACATATTGCAGTCCACGTTCATGTATGACGCTTATATGATAACTACAAAGGTATCCACTGCGGTATCTATTCACATTTCGAAGGAATTAATTCCAGCATCAGCTTAATACTTCACCAGACTCTTAAAACTATTCAAGTACATACCTATTTAAATCAGTTCATTGATTTTGGCGCGATATACAGAGTTACTGAAGAGTTTGTTTGTTTGAACGCGCTAATCTCAGGAACTATTGGTCCGATTTGAAAAATCTTTCAGTGTTAGATAGCCTATTTATCGAGGTAGGCTATAAGATACTTTTTATCCGGGGACGCGGGTGAAACCGCTGGCAGAAGCCAGTAAGTATTAAATACAAAAAATTGGCTGAGTCCCCTTAAAATATCGTTAAAAGGTAGACTTAAACAAGGACAAATGCAAGGACGTTTTGTAATATGAGAGCATAAACACTAAACAGTCCTAATTATTTTCAGCAACAATTTCATTGGATTCTCAATTCAAGCTAAACAATAAACGTTCACAAAGAAATTAATTGCCAGTGGATCATAAAGCGAATCCATTGCTTGTCATGTATCATAACGTTAGGTATAAAATTACGTAATGGATACCTTCGCGTTTGCTATAAAATGTTGAAGGACGGTTTTAAACTGGTTATAAAAGCAGTGTATCATTTCGATGAAATAATCGATATGGCGGTGCACGAAGCCGATTTTACGTGTCCTACATACTATTTTACGTACTAGTAAGTTTTGAGATTGTATTGGTGCAAATGATTTTATACTATATTTTGTCTGTTAAATAAAGAATAAGTATGGAGGAAGGGTACGATCAAAGGAGCGATGAGTTGTGAGAAACACGATATAGCGGCAAAGTGTAAGAAGACATGAAAAAAAACCGGCCAAGTGCGAGTTAGACTCGCGCATGAAGGGTTCCGTACGTTTATTGTATGGGGACCCCCATTAATATATTTTTTTTTAATTTTTAGTATTTGTTGTTATAGCGGTAATGGAAATACATCATTTGTGAAAATTTCAGCTCTCTAGCTATCACGGTTAATGGGATACAGCGTGGAGATAGACAGACAGACAACGAAGTCTTAGTAATAGGGTTCCGTTTTACCCTTTGGGTACGGAACCCTAAAAAGGAATAAAAATACATGCTGCGATGACGCTTAATCATAAATTAGATTGATGGTGGGAGAGTGAAAATAGAAAATATTAAGTCGGGATCGTTAACTAAACCACCTATATTTGAATAGAATAGAATACTTTTATTTGCACTGAATTGTTACTTAATTATTATTTGAGTCGTAATAAGATTTAAAAAACAGTAATTCCTGAAGATTTTTCGGTCTATTGAAACTACCTACTCTACCCAATTGGAGTCCGAGTAATAAATCAGCAGAAACCATAACAATGCCTTATTTTTCATATCAACCACTTAAAACAAATTAAGAGTGTCTAAAGTAATTACAAAATTAGAAATTAAAGGAGTTTAATCGTGGAAAAGTTTCCAAATGAATCTCAGAATGAAAGTTTTGTTTTCTGCAGTTCTTTTGAACTTTCAGAATTATGAATAGGTACATAATTTGTAAAAACAGTGTTATATTATTTATTATTTTTTAGTTTCTAGTTTAATATTTTTTTTTAGTATAAGAATGTTTTAAGAGAATGTAAATAATAATTTTAATTTTGCTATAGTTACAAAATGCATCATTAATTGTTCAATTCAGCTTTAAAAATCACATTTTCTAGCTACGTAAGCTAGTTTTGCATATTTTAAACAAATAGGTCTTGAATATTAATTACAGTAATACAATTCCTAAATAAGATTTTCTTTTACACAAGCACAAGTCGTACTTGCATTTAGCGAACACCTTTGAGCTTCACGAATTTGATAACTACCGATAAAACTGTCGGTTTTTCGTAAGTTCACGGATTTTTCATCCAACAACAACAGCGGAGCCATGAGTATTAGTTATAGTCTGATTTTTTTTATTAAGTACAGAAAAACAAAAACTTGCTGAGTATAAGACAAACAACTTGTATACTACTCATATTTCAACACTTCCAGCCACAAAACCAATAAATTAGCAAAGGTTTGCTCGTAGTACCTACCTGTACCTATACATTGCCGGTTTTATGTAAGTGTGTCTCATTACAGCAAATTATATTGTTGTACATACCACCAGAAATAAAAAAAACCCCGGGAAGGGCCCACTAATTCCACAGAATTACCGTACTTACCTCTTACCCAAAAGAATGTACAGACGAGAGCACATCAAGTTACCACAATCTGACTTTCTGCAATAGATTTTCAACCTTATCGCAATGGCGGTAGGTTCATGTTTGATTGGTAAAATTTGACAGCTCCATATGCGTTGACCTGCTGTCATCTGTACCTAACAGACGTTTTCTTCTTCTTACTATTTAATGTTTGCTAACATATTTATAGGAAATTATGAACTTTACACAAGGATGTAATTATAGATATTTTATTAATTAGCAGATTTAATAACATCAAAGAAACTAATTAATTTGGTAACGTACCAGTTAATTTTCTCGTTTAATTATGCCGCCATTTTAAGTGAAGTTGAGGTAATTAGAACTAGAAGACAATTATTAAATTAACCTTATAATGATTAATTCTGAAATCATAATTATATAATCTATACTAATATTATAAAGCTGAGGAGTTTGTTTAAACGCGGTAATCTCAGGAACTACTGGTCCGATTTGAATAATTCTTTAGATAGCCCATTAGTGTTAGATAGCCTATTTATCGAGGAAGGCTATAGGCTACTTTTTATCCGGGTACGCCGAGTAGTTCCCACGGGACGCGGGTGAAACCGCTGGCAGAAGCTAGTTTGTATATTAAAAGGTCTTATCATTATATAGTATAAAACAAAGTGGCTTTCCCTGTCCCTATATCCCTACGTACGCTTAAATCTTTACAACTACGCAACAGATTTTAATGCGGTTTTTTTAACATATAGAGTGATTGAAGAGAAAGGTTTATATGTATAATAACATCTATTAAATATGTAAAGGAGATATACTGTTATTTTGCAGTGCACCCGTGCGAAGTCGGGGCGGCTCGCAAGTAGGTAATATTAGATACTTGCATGAATATATTGGGCAGTGAATCTCAAAATGCTTCTTCTTCTTATCGAGAGAGCTGCAAGTTTAATCACCTAACAAGCCCTAGTGTCAGAGTTTTCTCAAGTCCAGCTAACGGCCTCTGACGTGGAATTATAACTACGAATGCTACGAGTAGCATTTGAGGACGCCGGCTTTACGTGCTTTCCCAAGCACGGGGGTGTAACACCGCCAACTTCCAAACTTTGCTGCTTTGTGAAAGTTTCGATTCGATTTGCGATTTGGGCCTGACCCGCGAATCGAAACCAAGACCCACGGCACGGCAGTCACGCTATACGACCACTAGACCATCGCGGCAGTTCTCAAAATGTAGTTTGGATGCGTTGAAAGCAAATCCCTCAATGTGTTCCAGAATTGATAGATGCACTTCTCTTTGGCACGTTCGGGAATTGGTTCCTTTCAATGTCCACAGCCTCCGGCAACGCTGATTTTTTTAACCCACCTTTCTGTTTGAAACTCTGTTAGAACAACTTTTGAATTCAGCATTTTCAGGGTTTCCTACCTGGAGTAGGTATTACGTACCTAGTACATACGTATAACATGGAATCTTTTTGTTTATAAATGTTTTTAAACTTTTGCGACTTGTACACATAATTTAGACAACAAACGGGTCTTACTCGCGATGAAATTATAAAGGTTTACGATACCTCTTTTCTTACGACGTTTCGGCCGAATTGCACCGACCGTGGCCACGGGTAGGTGACTAACCTTAATATATATTTTTGTTTGTCTGTTCAAAACCTATGAGCTATTTAGTACTTTAATTATATTTTTTTAGGAGAAAGTAATAAACATCCACACATCCAATTTTCACATTACATAAACGACGTTCTTTTTAAAAGATTTCAAGTTAAGCTATACAAATGCTGAAAATTGTATTTTCGTGTTGCGGTGGTCGGTACCGGATTATACACGGCCCGGACGCAGGTGCACAGCGACGGAATCCGGTGCATCGTGACGTCATAAACTGTTTAAAATTTACCGACTCACTTTGTTAAGTCAGTGAGTGGGGAGAGGTCAATAAAGCATTTTGGTTTTGGAACCGTTGCTTATATTTTTGAAAAAAAAAAAAATGCGAATCGAGGTCCTCCTCTTTTTTTGTCAAATTCCAAATGCACAGACAGCATATCAAGTTACCACAATCTGTCAAATTTCTGCAATAGATTTTCACTATAGTGGAAGGTTAATGTTCGATTGGTAAAATTTGACAGATTCGGGTACCGTAACGTGCTGTCGTGTGTACCCCGATCTATAAAAAATATACGTAACATTAGAAAATAAATTTAAAAATATCTAATAAACTAATTTAACAAATGAAAACGTTAATGCGAATCACGACCAAGGGTGTAAAATACTAGAAGTTGTAATTTCTCATGAGAACTAACTCTTATTCCTTGGGGATAGCTTGCAGTTCGATCGACTTACTATTACACATGCTGTGGTTATTCTCTGCACCACTAAAGTACAGACACCAGCACATCAGCTTACCACAATCTGTCAAATTACTCCAATAGATTTTCAACCTTGTCACAATAGTGGAATGATAATTTTAGATTGGTAAAATTTGACAGATTTGGGTAGGTTGACCTGCTGTCGTCTGTACTTAGCTACTATATTAATAGGTAATCATCATAATATCATCACCATTTGTCTAGCCTATTCCAAACTATGTTAAAGATGGCTCTAGTCCAATCAGCTCGAGCTGCATACAAGTGTTTCATAGGAAATGGCTGCTTTCTGAGTAATACCTAATGTATTTGGCTTACTGATAACGCAAAAATGTAGAGTATAAAAATAATTGGTCCATATTTTTTGCATTTTTTTTTAAGTGATCTATCATTGTAGTGAATTAAAATATTTGGGCACTTATCTATATTTTCTTTAGTAAAATGTTTTTAACAATGTGTAATGGAAAGACCACCCATTGCAACAGTTTAAAATTCTATTGTGTTTACAAAACATTCCGTTTGAAATGTTTTATTTGGCAAAGTTTTATATTGAATTTAATAACGAAATATTCAGGGTACATTTCATTTGTTAATCTCGCTTGAATAACTTTTTTACGAGGTTTTCAATTTGAACAATTAAACTTGGTTTAAGATGAGTTTTTTAATGTTAGAAGCCAAGATTATTAAGGAGATTTTCAGTGGAAGGCAGAGAACAAGGGGTCTTGAATAATTAATTGGTTACAGAACAATGACCTCTTCATTCATTTGTTTTTGATTTTCATAAATGAAAATAAGATATGCGTTTTTCGTGAATAATACCAGAAAGCTCCTTTTAATTTAGCCTCAGTTTCCTTGAAGAAGAAAATTATTACTGCGTACCTGCAACCCTGTAACACAAGAAAAATAAAGTAACAATTTTCTGTTTCCGAGAATGCGAGTAAGAAAAATACATTTGAGAGGTTTCTTGAAACTCGATTTATACCGGCTCTACAGTTAAAAGTAGTAAAATATAGGGTCACTCTTAGTTTTTAGGGTTCCCTACTCAAAGGGTTAAACGGGACCCTATTACTAAGACTTCGTTGTCAGTCTGTCTGTCTGTCTCCACGCTGTATCTCAGTAACCGTGATAGCTAGAAAGCTGAAATTTTCACAAATGATATATTTTTGTTGCTGCTTTAACAACAAATACTAATAATTAAAAAAAAATATTAAGGGGGTCCCCATAAAATGACCGTATGAAACCGCAAATTATAACTTTATTATTCATATATTTGTATTAAAAACAAAGTTATAATTTTCGGTTTATAAAAATGTTTGTATTTTCGCTAGTTGTAGGTAATAGATACGTTCATTTTTCATAGATAACGGTACATCTTTTCATAGATAACCCTACGAAACGAATTATAATAATATGCTAATAATATTGTTCAGTCTATAATCAGCTATCTATACCTCTTCAGCGGTTAAGAAGTGAAGTCTCGCTGAAGAGGAGTGTATACAGTTTTGTATCGGAGTACTCTCCAGTGGAGTGCAGAGCTGAGGAACGTCGAGGGGCGAAATCCGTCATGATGGGGTAGATAGAATCTTCAGTGAGTGACTGTCGAGGTTAAAGTTTCTGGATTTACAATTAGAATATTTTAACCTTGATTTATTATCGTGGGAACTTATGTAACTAATCTCTGAAAGAGGTCATGGCTAAGTGACAACCTCATGAGTCCATCGATCTTAATTTTAAGCTGCGCTTGACGCAGTCGGTATCTGAATAGGCGACCATTTAAGTCATAACGAATTTCTTAATATTTTATCCATCATCTGTATTCCTACGGATAGTAATTAATCTGACAACCTGCCTTACCAAGGGTATGGAGTTGTTCGAGTTAATGTGTTATGTCAAACAGGCATACTTCTGTCCTTGTTTAAAAATTGGTATTCAGCCGCATACGATTAGACTAGAAAATGATCGATTCACCCACCTTTCCCGCTACATTAATTTATATGTACATAGGATTAATCATCGTCATTACCAGTAAAATAATAATAAAAATAGAAAGGACTAAAATACCGGTATATGAAACGCAAGTAGCGCCGTCGTGTCATCCGAGCTATTGTGGCCGCGGTGCCGCTTCACATAGTACACATTCATTTCTAACCGACTTCATAAAAACAGGTGTTATAGTTTGATATATATGTATGTATTTCTTAGACTTAGATGGAGGTATTAGTATTTTGTTTAAAGAGGGAACAGACACTGAAACATAAACATGTCAAAAGTTTTACTTTGTTTCTAAAGCAAAACTTTTCGGTTTTAATTTAATTGTAACGAATTATTTTTTTCACAGTACAGTACAAAAAAACTCGGTTACCAACAACCCCNATGGAGGTATTAGTATTTTGTTTAAAGAGGGAACAGACACTGAAACATAAACATGTCAAAAGTTTTACTTTGTTTCTAAAGCAAAACTTTTCGGTTTTAATTTAATTGTAACGAATTATTTTTTTCACAGTACAGTACAAGAAAACTCGGTTACCAACAACCCCACTTTTAAATAACTGAGTTACTTTCCCAACTCCCTCAAGAGTTCTATTTTGAACCAAGTACGGAGGGCAATCAAGCTTTATGTTTTCAAGAAACCGTACGGCACATAATTCAAGAGTAAAAATAGAGAAAAATAAAATAACTTGCTGTTCTTTTACTTTAGAACTTTATTGTGTTGTATTCTGGAAAATATTGTAGAAAAAGTGTACTTAGTTGGTACTTTTTAACTTGCCCTTTCCTGGCTTACAATTTTCTTTTATCACGGAACATTTGTATGGGTTAGTAAGGTATATTTTTCAGTATTTTTTACTTACTTAAATAATATCCAACGTCATGTTTGTATTAATGGTAGAGCAAAGCTCTGCCAACTTATACCATTCCCATGCTATCGTCTTTCGACATTATGAACAAACCTTTTTTTTATTGTAATTTAAAAAGTAAATATTTTATTACAGCGAATGCTTAAAGATTAAGATTACAGTAATTAACTTTAGGCATTGTTTATATAATATTTACAAAGTACTTATCTATTTTATAATATTTACAAACTTAAAACTAAAAAATTGCGTCAAAAAATTCCTCCTGATCGCTGCCAACCGGGAGTGTACCCAAAAGGCTGGCGGCATTGCCTCGTTGGATTGCAATGCTTAGTCGTTGACCGAAATATAAGCCAGCCTTTGGGTCACGGGAAGTGTCAACCAATCGCTTTGCGATGTCCTTGAAGAGGAGGCGTGCACTCGGTCCCCACGACCCGAGAGTTTCAACCCCAAACGGCTCAAAAATATAGTTGCCGATAAGGCTACTATATTTCCGCCGCTTGAGGTTCTCTGCTTCAGCAGCAGCGGAGCCAGCACAACACGCAGTTCTAGGAAGGTGGGATGGCGCAAGAGTGTCGACGCATGTTGCGTCCCACACTAAAGTCCTACCCATCTTCCACGGAAATAACGACATACCATCTGGTCTCTTGCCATCGTCGCGTGCCAAGCCGTTTGGTTCTAACACAGCTGGAACGCCGACGGCGACAAGAGCGCGACGGATTATGTCATTGATATTCGCATGACGTGGTATGCGGCCCGCACTCCGGCTGCAGGACAGGCCGTGGTGGCCGAGGCTGTTGACAGCTTCACCACAGTGGCAGCGATGAGGAGAGCAGCATGAGGCGCCCAGACGCAGACAGACAGCAAGCCTAAAAGTAGTGTCATCAAACATGGTGCCGATATTGGATGACGGAAGTGCCTGAAGCCAGAGACCCGACTCCCATTCGCCCACAGCCAGCAGGCGCGCTCGCTCTGCAGAAGAACTTGACGTCTCGATCAGGTTTTTCCGGGTTAGACTGCAGAGGGGCTCATCCCACTGTCTCTGGGAGGACGGGTTGGCGGGTGGATCGGTATTCGGGCAGGTGATTTTCCAGGCGTCCATAGCATCCATCAAGCATGGTACGTTAAAATTGACCAGTGTGGTAGGTAAGATTTTCCTGGTCAACTTCTCAGTACCATGGACGGAGGATATGAAGGCCGGTAAACTTATACTGGAGATTTTGCGGACGCCAAGTCCTCCCATGCGGATGGGAAGGGTAGCCTGCATCCAGGCTCGGTCGTCCATGGCCACATTTAAAATTGATGTCAATGTATTTCTGATAATTTTGTCTAGTTTTTCCAAAAGATTTGTGTGCTTCCATAAGCTGGAAGCACGCAAAAAGTAAATTAATTTCGGGCCAAAACAACAGAATCTAATGATGGTGATGGCTGAGTGCATTTTAATTTTAAACAGCCTTTCCGAAATATGATTAAAATTTTGTATTTTGTCCTCGATAAAATTGGAAAATGAATTTTCATATACTGGGGAACCGAGGAGGCAAAGCGAACTTTTATCAATCAATTTAATATTCGGGGCTATTGTATTGAATTTTGAAAGAGTGTCTAGTCTGTCAGTACTGTCCTGTGTAAAAAGTTCACATTTGGAGTGATTAAGACTTAGGCCTATTTCTGCAAATTTATTTTGAAGAAAGGCCAAATCACTTAAGACTGTGTCTACTTTGCCTCCCAAGGTTCCGTCATCAAGGTACCAAAC
>NWSH02000525.1:4746652-4759762 GCA_002382865.2 Heliothis virescens | reverse complement strand
GTTGCCCGGGTAACTGGGTTGTGGTGGTCACATAGGCTGTCGCTCCATGTAAAACACTGGTTCTCAGCTGCCGATCCCAAGATAGATGGGAAAAGGCTAAGCAGATGATGATGAATTTACCTACTACATATTGTAAGATCATCTTGCTTTTAAAGAAAAGTGTAAAACTTAATATGATTTATTTTTTACAATATTATTCGTTTTTAATTTAAATGCAAGTTTGGTCCCCATAAGCTTTCTTGCGCCTGCCATATTTAGTTATTTCTTATGATGTTTGCTCAATTGTATATGAGAGGTAAGAAAAAAATCTTGTGTGGCTAACTTACTCAGGGTCTTCCAACGGTTTCTGTTGCAGCACTACTACTAAGCCATAACCTTTGTCAGGATTCTACTACGAATGACGAAACGGGAGCATTTACTAATATTTTGTTTGTACTATTATTATAAGTTGAATTTAATTATTAAACCTGATTTATAACCGATTTTGTTTTATTTTTTTGTCTATACTAACATAACAAAGAGGAATCATTTTTTGTTTGTTTGTTTGTACACTGAAGACTCCGAAATTACTGGACCGGTTTGAAAAAAATCTTTCAATGTTAGTGACGCAGGTGAAACCGCGGGAAAATAGCTAGTCTATAGTAATATATAGAGGAAAGATTTGATTGTTTGTTTGTAATGAAGAAGGCTCCGGATCTACAGAACCGATTTGAATAATTCTTTCACTGTTAGGAAGCTACGTTCTTTGCGCTGAACATGGGCACGTGTGAAACCGCAAAACGGCTAGTAGTCAAGTAAAGGTGCGTACAGCCGATTATAACATAACATGTTATACAACATTCCTATACAACAGATAATGTGGACACTAAATGTGATAAAACATGTTATAATAACATGATTATAATATTGACATGTATCACAATGTTATATAACTTGTTAATGTGTGCAGTATTGTTTTATGTTATAAAACACGAGTTATATAATATGTTACATGGTCTGTACTAACCTTTATATTTATTACGACCTGAGTAACCAGTAAGTAAAGATTAACACGATCTTAGTTAGGGTCATGGCACATTGTACCGGCACGGTCACGGCACAGCAAATAACGTGTCATTTATGATGTATTTCATAACGTCAATACAAAAAAGCCAACGGTGGGCTGTCAGCGCGCGGTTTCCTATCTAACAACTCACGTTGTTATGAAATATATCATACGTCATACAATTTAATGTTCAAATTTAAACGACACGTTATTTGCTGTGCCATGACCGTGCCGGTACAATGTGCCATGACCATTAGTCTGTCTGCGCTTTCACCTCAAATGTGTTGCACCTTTTTTGTCCTCATTTACCTACCTATTCTAAAGCCTGTAAAACGCAAGAAGTAGTTTCCAAGGAACGCAGGTGGAATCGCGGGGAACAGCAAGTAAAACAGACAAAATAGCAATGGAAATAAAAGTGGCATTGGTAACTTGAATAAATTGGATTAGTTCTATAATTTGTGAAAATGAAAAATTTCAAGCAATGGGCCTTTATACTAGTTTCCGGCAGCGGTTTTACCTGCGTGCCACGGGAATTACTCCGCATACCCGGATCAAAACCTATACCATTCCTCAATAAAAGGGCTATCTAACACTGAAAGATTTTTTTAATCGGACCCGTAGGACCTGATATTAGTGCTTTATAATATTAGCTACATAATTTTAAAAGGTGAAGTCTAGAACAATCGAGACAAATGTTACTCGTGTCGTCGTAGGCGATATTTCTTATACATTACCTACTACTTATTGTCATCAAAATCTAAGAAAATAATACAGTTTATTTATTCCCCGTAATATATCGGCAATACAAATGAACCTTTAATATAAATCGAGGTTTTCCTCAATATCAACAATATTTTATCTATGTATTATTCTGAGAAAATAAGGCAGTTGAGCAGTGCTCTATCAAAAATAGTTTTTTTCTCGATATCAAATACGAACATAGTCAAAAGGTATACTTATCAATATCTTATTAGGTAATATATTGTATAATACTGAAGTCGTCAGTCCACTTTTATTTTAATTTTCTGCGTAATTCATACTTGATCCTACCGAGTTCTAAAATCTAGATTTAAACATATTCAAAGTCAACATTTTTTATTTCAAGTAGACCTATTACAGGTTCTTATGAAAAATCAAGCTAGTTGCACGGTTCCCAGGAGTTGGTCTCATGGAGAAGAACCGGCAAGAAACTCCATGGACACTCTTTTAAAATAACTTAGTATCATGTGCAAAATAAAAAAGAGTACAAAACTATCCTTAGGATAAATATATTATAGAAGCCAGTGATTCGCGAAGATCACGATGCTGATGTCTGCCAGGGGTGTCTGTCCTCTATACCTATATTGGTTAATGCTGTAATAGGCTTTAGATATAAGAATGCGTATTGGAGTTCATGTTTATGTATGATGCTTATATTTATGATAACTACAAAGATATCCACTGCGGTATCTATCTGCATTTCGAAGGAATTAATTCCAGCATCTGCTTAATACTTCACCAGACTCTTAAAACTATTCGAGTACCCACCTATTTAAATCTGTTTATTGATTTTGGCGCGATATACAGAGTTACTTATGCATTTAATCTATATCTATACTAATATTATAAAGCTGAAGAGTTTGTTTGTTTGAACGTGCTAATCTCAGGAACTACCGGTCCGATTTAAAAAATTCTGTCAGTGTTAGATAGCCTATTTATCGCGGAAGGCTATATGCTACTTTTTATCCGGGTGCGCCGATTAGTTTCCACGGGACGCGGGTGAAACCGCTGGCAGAAGCCAGTATTAAATACTTACAAAAAATTGGCTGAGTCCCCTTAAAATACCGTTAAAAGGTAGACTGAAACGCCATACGTTTATGCAAGGACGTTTTGTAATATAAGAGCATAAACGTTCCTAATTATGTTCAACAACAATTTCATTGGATTCTCAATTCAAGCTAAACAATAAACGTTCACAAAGAAATTAATTGCCAGTGGATCATAAAGCGAATCCATTGCTTGTCATGTATCATAACGTTAGGTATAAAATTACGTAATGGATACCTTCGCGTTTGCTATAAAATGTTGAAGGACGGTTTTAAAATGGTTATAAAAGAGGCAGTGTATCATTTCGATGAAATAATCGATATGGCGGTGCACGAAGCCGATTTTACGTGGTCCGAGTGTAGTAAGCTTTGAGATTTGTATAAGTGCAATAATGCTAATGATTTTAGTTATGTTTTTTCTGTAAAATAATGAATGTCAGTTCATCTTCTTATATATAAAAATCAATTGCTGTTCGTTAGTCCTGCTAAAACTCGAGAACTGCTGAACCGATTTGGCTAATTTTGGATTTGAATTAATTGTTGAAGTCCAGGGAAGGTTTAAACGTTGAGAAAATATGGAAAAATTAAAAAAAATGTGTTACGAAGTTCACCGGATCAGCTAGTAAACAATAAGTATGGAGGAAGTGGAAGACCAAAGGAGCGATGGGTTGTGAAGACGTAAAAAAACCGACCAAGTGCAAGTTGGACTCGCGCACGAAGGGTTCCATACAATTATCTATGAAAAAATAACGTATCTATTACCTTCAACTAGCCAAAATACAAACATGTTTCGGGCAGCAAAAAATAACTTTTTCTTTTTCATACAAATATATGAATTACAAAGTTATAATTTGCGGTTGCACACGTTTATTGTACCCCTTAATATTTATTCATTTTTAATTTTTAGTATTTGTTGTTATAACGGCTACGGAAATACAACATTTGTGAAAATTTCAGCATTCTAGCTATCACGGTCTATGAGATACAGCGTGGAGACAGACAACGGAGTCTTAGTAATAGGGTCCTGTTTTACCCTTTGGGTACGGAACCCTAAACACAGTAATTCCTGAAGATTTTTCGGTCTATTGAAACTACCTACTCTACCCAACTGGAGTACGAGTAATAAATCAGCAGAAACCATTAGAATGTCTTAAATTTCATATCAACCACTTAAAACAAATTAAAAGTGTCTAAAGTAATTACAAAATTAGAAATTAAAGGAGTTTAATGGTGGTAAAGTTCTCAAATGAATCTCAGAATGAAAGTTTCGTTTTCTGCAGTTCTTTTGAACTTTCAGAATAGGTAATTAGGTATGTACAGACGACAGCACATCAAGTTACCACAATCTGTCAAATTTCTGCAATAGATTTTCAACCTTATCACAATGGAGGTAGGTTAATTTTCGATTGGTAAAATTTGACAGNGTACAGACAACAGCACATCAAGTTACCACAATCTGTCAAATTTCTGCAATAGATTCTCAACCTTATCACAATGGAGGTAGGTTAATTTTCGATTGGTAAAATTTGACAGATTCGTATACGTTGACCTGCTGTCGTCTGTACATAATTTGTTAAAACAGTTTTATAACATTTATTTATATTTAGGAGAACATAAATATTGCTTTTAATTCTACTATAGTTATAAAATGCATAATTAATTGCTCACTTGTAATTACGTAAGCTAGTTTTGCATATTTTAAACAAATAGGTTTTGAATATAAATTATAGCAATACAATTCCTAAATAAGATTTACTTTTATATAAGCACTAGTCATACCTGCGTTTTGCGGACACCTTTGAGCTTCACGAATAATTTAATTAATTACCGATAAAACTGTCAGTTTTTCGTAAATTCACGGATTTTTCATCCAACAACAACAGCGGAGCCATGAGTATTAGTTATAGTCTGATTTTTTTTATTAAGTAAGTACAGAAAAACAAAAACTTGCTGAGTATAAGACAAACAACTTGTATACTACTCATATTTCAACACTTCCAGCCACAAAACCAACAAATTAGCAAAGGTTTGCTCGTAGTACCTACCTGTCCTATACATTGCCGGTTTTATGTAAGTGTGTCTCATTACAGCAAATTATATTGTTGTAGGTACATACTACCAGAAATAAAAAAAGACCCCGGGGAGGGCCCACTAATTTCACAGAATTACCGTACTTACCTCTTACCCAAAAGAATGTACAGACGAGAGCACATCAAGTTACCACAATCTCACAAATTTCTGCAATAGATTTTCAACCTTATCGCAATGGCGGTAGGTTCATGTTTGATTGGTAAAATTTGACAGCTTCATATGCGTTGACCTGCTGTCGTCTGTACCTAACAGACGTTTTCTTCTTACTATTTATTGTTTGCTAACATATTTAAAGGAAATTATGAACTTTACACAAGGATGTAATTATAGATATTTTATTAATTAGCAGATCTAATAACATCAAAGAAACTAATTAATTTGGTAACGTACCAGTTAATTTTCTCGTTTAATTATGCGGCCATTTTATGTGAAGTTGAGCTAATTTGGACTAGAAGACAATTATTAAATTAACCTTATAATGATTAATTCTCAATTCATTAATCTTCTCTTATATATAAAAATGGGTTCTCTGTCGTGTCACCTAACTTTTTTATTCATAATTTAAAGTGACATAACGTTTTTTGTCCTAATCATTATTTGTCCGAATTATAACTTACCCGATTTTNAAAAAATAACTTTGTTTAAGAAAAACAAAGTTATAATTTGCGGTTTCTGAAAGTGCTATATCTCAAAAACTGCTAACTATATGTATTTCATTCAAACCAATTTAGGTTGGTAGTTTTTATTAAGATCTATAACATATATTTTTATCAGATTTTTCACTTTGGTAGTTTAAAAGTTACAGGGGACACACATTTTGGCACTTTGGGATTAGCTTATTCTGAAATGATTGACTTCTAGAAAAAAATGTTTTAGAAACCCCAGTACCATTTTTTAAGGGTTCTCTGTCGTGTCACCTAACTTTTTTATTCATAATTTAAAGTGACATAACGTTTTTTGTCCTAATCATCATTTGTCCGAATGATAACTTACCCGATTTAATATCACATAACAACTTATGCCCGAAAATCGAAATCCCGAAGTATAATATGTTCTAAAATAATTTGACATAAATATTACATTTAATAATATACAAAAGACATAAAACTGTTTTCATTAAAAGTTAAAAGTCCTAAATTCCAACGTAGGCAGTAAAATCATAATCTAGAATAATCCTAAATTCTATGTGGGCAAGCATGCAACATGCTAGCAAGCATGCAAGATGCAAAGAAGCATGCAACGTGCAAGCAAGCATGCAACATGCAAGCAAGCATGCAACATGCAAGCAAGCATGCAACATGCAAGCAAGCATGCAACATGCATGCAAGCATGCAACATGCAAGCAAGCATGCATCATGCAGCAGACATGGTTTCTGTCACGGCTACGGCGCTGCGGGGCTCCGGCGGTCCCACGCGAGTTTATCGTCGCAGATTTTTGCGTCGATTTTGAATTACACTCTAGGGGTAGGGCAGACAAGACTACGTGGAGTCGGATTTACAGCGATTCGTTTCTGCCATTAAAACCTAACTTTTAGCGAATGTTTTAGGACCTTTTTTTAATAGCATTAGATAAACATTCGGAATAATACACATTATTCAACATAATACTTAGAACTTTTTAATTTATGACATATAAAATTAGGAGATTAAATTATTATAGTACTTGATAATATGACAAAACGCCTTTAGAACTAAGGATAATTATGTTAAACAAAATTTCGGGATTTCGAACATTATGATTACTGAAGTTTATGGCAAACTTGTTATGGATAATGATTTTCGGAAATAAAAATTTAGGTGACGCAAGGGAGTCTCATAAAAATGAATTGCTGTTCGTTAGTCCTGCTAAAACTCGAGAACTGCTGGACCGATTGGGCTTATTTTGGTTTTAAAATGTTTGTAGAGATTAAGGGAAGGTTTAAACGATGAGAAAATATGATTATTAAAAAAAAGGATCCGCATACGAAGTCGTGGGCAGAAGCTAGTAAATAATATAATTTGTAAACAGGTCTTATCACTACAGTGTAAAACAAAGTCGCTTTCTCTGTCCCTATATCCCTTTGATGCTTAAATCTTTAAAACTACGCAATGGATTTTAATGCAGTTTTTTTAACATATAGAGTGATTGAAGAGAAAGGTTTATATGTACATACAATAACATCCATTAAATAATGGAGAAATACTTACTGTTATTTTACATTGCACTCGTGTGAAGTCGGGGCCGGCCGCTGGCAGGTAATAATAGATACTTGCATGAATATATTGGGCAGTGAATCTCAAAATGCTTCTTCTTATCGAGTGAGCTGCAAGTTTAATCACCTAACAAGCCAGAGCCTAGTGTCAGAGTTTTCTCAAGTCCACCTGACGGCCTCTGACGTGGAATTATAACTACGACTGCTACTGAGTAGCATTTGAGGACCTTTTGAGGACCTGCTTTACGTACTTTCCCAAGCACGGGGGTGTAACACCGCCAACTTCCAAACTTTGCTGCTTTGTGAAAGTTTCGATTCGATTTGCGATTTGGGCCTGACCCGCGAATCGAAACCAAGACCCACGGCACGGCAGTCACGCTATACGACCACTAGACCATCGCGGCAGTTCTCAAAATGTAGTTTGGATGCGTTGAAAGCAAATCCCTCAATGTGTTCCGGAATTGATAGATGCACTTCTCTTTGGCACGTTCGGGAATTGGTTCCTTTCAATGTCCACAGCCTCCGGCAACGCTGATTTTTTTAACCATTCTGTTTGAAACTCTGTTAGAAAAACTTTTGCATTCAGCATTTTCAGGGTTTCCTATCTGGAATAGGTATTACGTAGTCTATATAACATGGAATCTTTTTGTTTGTCTGTTCAAAACCTATGAGCTGTTTAGTGCTTTAGTACTAGTTTTTTTTTACGAGAAAGTAATAAGTATCTCCACATCCAATTTTCACATTTACATAACGATGTTCTTTTTAAAAGAGATTTTAAGTTAAGGCGAATGCGACCACTAGAAGCGGGAAATTCAAATATAAAATGGTTTTTTCATGTTTTACCTAAGTTAACATTCAATATGAGGCGATATAAACTATGATATTTCGCAATAAAAAGTTTTTTACAGTTACATTTAAACTGTTTAAGAAGTTTCGGAGTTAAACAAGGACATCAGAAATTACTTTGTGGGATATTATAACCGCCAATCATAAGATCACGCATATTGAATGTTAACTTAGGTAAAACATGAAAAAACCATTTTATATTTGAATTTCCCGCTTCTAGTCGTCGCATTCACCTTAAGCTATACAAGTGCTGGAAATTGTATTTCCTTGTTGCGGTGGTCGGTACCGGATTATGCACGGCCCGGACGTAGGTGCAGAGCGACGGAATCCGGTGCATCGTGACGTCATAAACTGTTTAAAATTTACCGATTCACTTTGTTAAGTCAGTGAGTGGGGAGAGGTCAATAAAGCGTCCATTTTGGTTTTGAAACTGTGGCCTATATTAAAAAAAATGCGAATTGAGAACCTCCTATTTTTTGGTGAAATTCCAAATGTTAACAGCACATAAAGTTTACACAATTTGTCAAATTTCTGTAATAGATTTTCAACTTTGTCACAATAGTGGAAGGTTAATGTTCGATTGGTAAAATTTTACAGATTCGGGTACCGTGACCTGCTGTCGTCTGTACCCCGACCTATAAAAAAATAATTTATAAATTATAAAATAAATTATAATTATTTATAATTATAAAATAAATTATAATTATTTATAATTATAAAATAAATTATAATTATTTATAATTATAAAATAAATTATAATTATTTATAATTAGAAAATGAGTTTAAAAAATATCTAATAAACTAATTTAACAAATGAAAACGTTAATGTGAATCACGACCAAGGGAGTAAAATACTAGAAGTTGTAATTTCTCATGAGAACTAACTCTTATTACTTGGGGATTGCTTGCAGTTCGATCGACTTGCTACTACACATACTGTGGTTATTCTCTGCACCACTAAAGTACAGACACCAGCATATTAGCCTACTAAAATCTGTCAAATTACTCCAAAAGATTTTCAACCTTGTCACAACAGTGGAGCGTAAATTTTCGGTTAGTATAATTTGACAGATTCGTGTAGGACTGTAGGTATATAAATAGGTTTGTAATCATCATAATATCATGACCATTTGTCTAGCCTTTTCCCAACTATTTTAAAGATGACTCTAGTCTAATCAGCTCGAGCTGCGTACAAGTATTTCATAGGAAATGGCTGCTTTCTGACTAATTATTTTATTAGTCATGTTAGTGTTTGGCTAACGCAAAAAAATTGACTATAACAATAATTGGTACATATTTTTTGCATTTTTTTTGAAGTGATCTTACTTTATAGTGAATTGAAGTATTTGAGCACTTATCTATATTTTCTTTAGTAAAATGTTTTTTTAACAATGTGCTAATGCACAGACTACCCATTATATCACAGTTTAAAATTCTATTGTGTTTACAAAACATTCCGTTTCAAATGTTTTATTTGGCAAAGTTTTATATTGAATTTAATAACGAAATATTCAGAGTACCTACATTTCATTTGTTAATCTCGCTTGAATAACTTTTTTACGAGGTTTTCAATTTGAACAATTAAACTTGGTTCAAAATGAGTTTTTTAATGTTAGAAGCCAACATTATTAAGGAGATTTGCAGTGGAAGGCAGGGCTCTTGAATAATTAATTGGTTATAGAACAATGACCTCTTCCTTCATTTGTTTTTGATTTTCATAAATGAAAATAAGATATTGATGACCTCGTTGGCGCAATGGTTACCATGTCAGACTGCCGAACTGATGGTCCCGGGTTCGATTCCCGGTACGGTCAACATTTGTGTGATGAGCATGTTTGTTGGCTATGGTCTGGGTGTTATAACATGTATCTATTTATAAAAATATATATGTAATTATATGTAGTTTATCAGTTGTGCTACCCATAACACAAGCTAATTAATAGCTTACCATAGGGCTAGCCGACCGTGTGTGAAAAGGTGTCCCGATATATTATTTTTTAATATATTATTTAATATGCGTTTTTGGTAATTAATACCAGAAAGCTCCTTTTAATTTGGCCTCAGTTTACTTGAAGAAGAAAATTAATGCTGCATACCTGCAACCCTGTAACACAAGAAAAATAAAGTAACAATTTTCTGTTTCCGAGAATGCGAGTAAGAAAAATACATTTGAGAGGTTTCTTGAAACTCGATTTATACCGGCCTTTTGCTCTACAGTTAAAAGTAGTAAAATATAGGGTCATTCTTAGTTTTTTTTATTCCTGTTACTTTTGATTGCTACATATATTATCAGATGAAGATGGTGCGCGCTTGCCTAGGAGTTTTCTTTTCAGATTGCCGAAAAAGCATAATTATTGCAGCAAGATGCTACTTGCACTGTGTAAAAGTAATCGTGCAATAGGTAAATGGTCGCCTGTCAAATATTCCTGCAATAATAAAATGGCAAGCAATGGGGCAATTCAGGGAAATGAAATGTGTAAACGGGCCTTTACTTACTTTTATTATCGTTGTGTCGTGAATCTGAAGAGTATATTTGCTTGGACGCACAAATCTCAAGACTAGACCAATTTGAAAAAATATTTCTGTGTTAGGTAGCCCGCTTGTTGAGGAACGTTCGTACGGGACATGAATGAAACCGTTAGCTAAAGTCAGTCCTTTTTAGGATTCCGTACCCAAAAGGGTAAAACGGGACCCTATTACTAAGACTTCGTTATCTGTCTGTCTGTTTGTTTGTCTGTCTTCACGCTGTATCTCATTCACCGTGATAACTAGAAAGCTGAAATTTCAATGATGTATTTCCATTGCCGCTATAACAACAAATAGGTACTGTAAATTAAAAAAAAAAATATTAAGAGGGGTCCCCATACAATAAACGTTTGAAACCGCAAATTAAAATTTTTTGCTGTCCGAAAAATGTTTGTATTTTGGCTAGTTTTAGGTAATAGATACGTTCATTTTTCATAGATAATGGTACGCGAACCCTTCGTGCGCGAGCCCAACTCGCACTTGGCTGGTTTTTTTCAATAAATAATAATATGCTAATAATATTGTTCAGTCTATAATCAGCTATCTATACCTCTTCAGCGGTTAAGAAGTGAAGTCTCGCTGAAGTGGAGTGTATACAGTTTTGTATCGGAGTACTCTCCAGTGAAGTGGAGAGCTCAGGAACGTCGAGGGGCGAAATCCGTCATGATGGGGTAGATAGAATCTTCAGTGAGTGACTGTAGAGGTTAAAGTTTCTGGATTTACAATTAGAATATTTTAACGTTGAATTATTTTCGTGGGCACTTATGTAACTAACCTCTGAAAGAGCTCTTGGCTAAGTGACAACCTCATGAGTCCATCGATTTTAATTTTAAGCTACGCTTGATGCAGTCGGTAGGTATCTGAATGGGCGACCATTTAAGTCATAACGAATTTCTTAATATTTTATCCATCTTCTGTATTCCTACAGATAGTAATTAAACTGACAACCAGTCTTACCAACGGTATTCAGTTGCTTGAATTATAATGTGTTTTCACCCGCCACCCGATTCACCCACCTTTCCCGCTACATTAATTTATATGTAGTTAGGATTAGTCATCGTCATTACCAGTTAAATAATAATAAAAATAGAAAGGCAAACTAAAAATACCGGCAAGTATATCTTGAAACGCAAGTAGTGCCGTCATGTCATTCGAGCTATTGAGGCCGCGGTGCCGCTTCACATAGTAAGGAAATTGGCTGAGTTTATTTATTTCATTCAATTCTAACCGACTTCAAAAATACAGGTGTTATAGTTTGATATGTATGTATGTATTTCATAGACTTAAGAGGAGGTATTAGTATTTTTTTTAACAGACACTGAAACATAAACATGTCAAAAGTTTTACTTTGTTTCTAAAGTAAAACTTTTCGGTTTTGATTTAATTGTAACGAATTATTGTTTTTCACATTACAGTACAAGAAAACTCGGTTACCAACAACCCTACTTTTAAATAACTGAGTTACTTTCCCAACTCCCTCAAGAGTTCTATTTTGAACCAAGTACGGAGGGCAATCAAGCTTTATGTTTTCAAGAAACCGTACAGCACATAATTCAGGAGTAAAAATAGAGAAAAATAGAATAACTTGCTGTTCTTTTACTTTAGAACTTTATTGTGTTGTATTCTGGAAAATATTGTAGAAAAAGTATACTTAGTTGGTACTTTTTAACTTGCCCTTTCCTGGCTTACAATTTTCTTTTATCACGGAACATTTGTATGGGTTAGCAAGGTATATTTTTCAGTATTTTCTACTTACCTAAATAATACCCAACGTCATGTTGGTATTAATGGTAGAGCAAAGTCCACTGCTCTGCCAACTTATACCATTCCCATGCTATCGTCTTTTGACATTTTGAACAAACCTTTTTATATTATTTACTATGCTTCATAATAAGTAGTATATTATAACTAGCTTCTGCCTGCGGTTTCACCCCCTTCTCGTGGGAACTATTCCACGCCTCCGGATTTATAGTCTATAGCCTTCTACGATAAATGGGCTATCTAACACTGAAAGAATTTTTCAAATCGGACCAGTAGTAGTCCCTGAAATTAGGGCCTTCAAACAAACAATCTCTTCAACTTGATATTATAAGTATAGTCATCTAAACGGACTCGTATAGTATGTTATCTACCCTCATATCCAGCCAAAAGCGATCTACATACTCTCAGAAACAGCCAACCGTTTCACTCAAACGTTCAGATTACATTTAGATAAACGGTAAAAGCAGGAAGGCTTTTAAGTCCTCTTTAATTAAATTTTATTTTAGCTAACCCTTTGGATAACAATTAGCTGGTGCTATTATGAATAATCCTCATAATATGATAATTAAACTACTGTTAAGTTACATAGGGTCTTACTTTTGCTTTGAAATAGGACACAGGTCGATAAATCGTCTCAATCGAAAGACGTCCACTGGAAAAGGTCTCCGCCAACTCAAACTCAAAAACGTTTGTTCAAATAAGACTGACAGATCAGCTCTTTTCGAACTTCAGAACAAGAGATACCCCCAAAACGCCCACCCTACCACTTCTTATGTGTTCAAAGTCAAAGTCAAAGTCAAAGTCAAAAGCATTTATTGAAAGTAGGCTAATCAGATTAGCACTT
>NWSH02000525.1:4733323-4746552 GCA_002382865.2 Heliothis virescens | reverse complement strand
ATTTGCACCTTACTCGCCTCAACAATTGCCTTGTCCATGGCTTATGTCTTCAGAGCGTACAAATTTTTTAAAATTTTCTTCCCCGTAACGTCACCAAAATGTTGCTTAGCGTTAATTTCTTAGCTTACGAACCACGCTCTGCTACCACTTTGAAATTAATAGTATGATTAAAAGGTCAACATATTTTATTTAACGTGATGTTTCTATTACTTTTTTATATTTTATATATTTGTTACATCTCTGCTGACAGTCAACAACTGTTGTCTAGCAACATAAAGAAGAAATAGTTATTAGTATAAAACCTTCTTCTTAACACTTTTTTCGTATTGTTTATGCTCTATTCGTTTATTATACACCTGTCATAAATAAATGACAAGCTCGTCGAATGCACTTGAACGTAAGATTTGAGCATTGGTCTGAATATAATAACTTCTAATGTGAGATAGCAATTACGACTTAAATATTTTTGATCTATTAGTTTTATTTTTGAGGAGTATACAATAAAATACTATAGAAATGGGGTGTATAGTGAGTATTATGTCGAACTTTTTGTACTTCTCCGAAAAGTAAGTTGAGATTCCATTTTTCGTAGTTAATTCTTCCCCTTAGTTGACCCATTTACCATCAATTGATTTTCAAAC
The DNA here is from genome assembly GCA_002382865.2 of Heliothis virescens. Taxonomy (NCBI): domain Eukaryota; kingdom Metazoa; phylum Arthropoda; class Insecta; order Lepidoptera; family Noctuidae; genus Heliothis; species Heliothis virescens. Next base: position 4,745,911 of record NWSH02000525.1, on the reverse strand, counting down.
TAAAATTGGGTAAAAGTGTAATTTGCGAAGGACTATATAGTATAATTTGTATATAAGTGTAATTTGGATAGAACTTGTATGAACTCTCAGATGTTCAATATTCATACATTTTATCCATACATAAATGTCAGTTTCAACGCCTGTCAATATTGTAAGAAAAATTCTTCTGTTTGTATGCTTAGTCATCTAACCCCAAAAAATACTGCCTCGTTGGTCTAGTGGTCGCATAGCCGACTGCTAATCACGAGGTCTCGGGTTCGATACCCAGGACGGGCCGAAATCACTTTGTGGGTTTTCGAAACATTCACAAAGTAGGCCGGAGCTGGAAGTTGGTGATTGATACACCCGTGCATCGGAGAGCACGTTAATGTCGGTCCTGCGCCTGATCTCTCTCCGGTCGTAATGGATTGCCCTCCCATCGGGTTATGAGAGTGAGGGAATAGGGAGTGCACCTGTGTCTGCGCAAATACTTGTGCACTTTAATATGTCCTGCGCAGCTGGCTGATCTCCTTATATGAGAATAGCCGCCATGGCCGGTAATCGGCTAGGATGCCATCATCATCTAACCCCCCCTAATGTCTGGACGGTTTAACCCACGACCCGTATCCCACTGACCAAGAAGTGACGAACATCCATATACACTCACAAATTGTCGCCTATCGAATATAAATGTAATATAGTGGGGCCGTGAATGGTTTGAAAAAACAAATGGGCTTGGTAGGTGGCGCTGCCATCGATGTCGCTGTCTGTCCCAGTCCCTGTCCTAGTATTAAACTGTAATGCTAATAGAAATATCATATTGAAAAGAGTTCCCGGCTCTTTAGCAGTCTGATGAACAGTGCTACGTTCTACGCTAGTAAGACCGTGTAGATTGCATATAATATTATATTTTGGTAGTTGGTCCATCAAAATACCTGCAGAATAAACGACGACTTACTTTAATTAATCCTTTATTTTTTAGGATAACACTATATGCAACATGTGCAAGTTTAATAACTTGTTTAGTGCTGATGTTTGTTGTGACTTTGGCAATGGGCATCGGTCTCGGATACAACTACTGCTTCGTGGATCTGAGGACGAGAGTCAAATATGGTATCACATTAATTATATTATCACTGAAACTGTCACTGACTGAGGAGTGTCAGCTTGTCTGGCGACACTCACTAGTCCTGATTTGTTGTTAACCGCTTTCTACAACACTCATACACACACTTCAATCTAGGAGTTCTTTGTAATGAAACTGTTGTATGTTTTTACAGTACCAGCCCATTATCAATATAAAGGAAGTCCTCGCTGGCCTTACTTAAGAGAAGGAGATCCAGGTTCCGCGGCTGCACAAGAACTAGAGGATGCAGAAGACGCCAATTTGAGATCCCGGTTGACACCACAACCACAAGAATTATATATTCCAACTACTCTTGATGACTTTGATGTACAGCAAGATAACAATTTGACTCTTCCAATAGTGGTACATAATGTATCGGAACCTATTGATATAGATGATGACGACTTCACAGTTGCTTCATCGAACACAACTGCCATTGCCGAGACCACAAGCGAGCAGATAATAGAAACTGACGAAACTACAACCAAGGAACCTGAAGATGATATTGAGACTACTGTTTCTACTTCAGAAGAGCTCCACTCTTCTCCTCTCTTCTCTGTGCAAGAGCCTGATATGATTAACGAACTTGACGAGCCTACCCCAGAGGCTCCGACTAACAGTAGTGATGCCAACAATAGAAGGGTTAAGAAACTTGTGATACCAATCAGTGGTTTGGACTTGATTAGTCTTCTATCCAAACTAAGGGCCGAAAACAAAAACTATTCACTCCAGATTGTAACAACCTGAATTATTTTTAAGTTATTTACAAGGTGTTTATTTTAATGTGAATTTGTTGATATTTTACATACCTACCTAAGTGTTGTAGTGATTTTCTAGTTTATTATTATTGTCTATTTAAATATATTTCTAATTTGTATGCAGTTTTTTCAATTTCCTCTGTTACTACACACATCAAAAGGGTCTAGTGATCAAACACTTTTTTGCGGGTTTCTAGAGATTGTGATGTGGCTCTGAACTAAATGTTATGTAAAGGAACAGTCGATCAAATTCGAGTCAATCAAATTCTAGTTTAATACAACTCATTAGTCTACTTTGAACACGTCACCGAATCACTGGCAGTGTGGCAGAGCACCATAAGGTGGGTACAAAATAAATATACCAACTTATGCTCGGGTCGAGCCGTAGATCGAGCTATCGCGTACGAAGCAAACACCTCATTTTTCTGTCTTCATGTTTGTTGTGAGTTATATGCTACGCACAGGCGCGCGTGCGAGGCGCACGTGTGCGGCGGCCGGCCGGCTCATTGCGAGCAGTGCGTTGCGTTTGGACGGTTGTGTCCGCATCGCTGTGATGTTAGCGCATTATGGACGACAAAGAAATTTTACGAAAAGCAGTTGAACTATACGAAAATAACTGATTATTTTTGGACCCAAAAATATATATTTTTTACTTTCTATAGTATTTTACATTTATTTTAATAATTTTTCATTACCTTCGCTTTTCTTTTTTTCAGTTTGATTTTATAATGTTCAGTTTCGCTGAAATGGATGCACAAATACCTACTTTTTGAGCGAATTTAAAGGTTTTGAATATAGATCAAATTATTAAGAGCAACACGTTCTTACTGAAAAAGTTGTAGATAGAGACATCGTAGAAGTTATGAAATAGCAACCACTCGCGCAATAAAAAACACCTTCGTGCGCGTGTCTGCCTGGCAACATAATCTATAAAAATCACGTTTGTTGTATGGTAGCCCCCTAAAATATTAAATACCTACAGTTATTCAAGTTTTTTTTATATTTTTTGATATAGCAGCGACCATACATCATCTGTGAATTACAACTGTCGACTTATTAAAGTTCTTGAGAAACAGCTTGGTGATAGAAGAATGGACAGACGGATAGCGAAGTCTTAGTAATGGGTCCGTCTTACCCTTTGGCTATGAAACCCTGAAAAGCCGTGCTTCGCGTCAGCTGTACAAAAGAGGGAGGTTATAGCTGAATAATCGAAACTGTTTTCTATTTTCGTATTGTCTATGCCCTATTCTTTTATTATGCACCTGTCATAAATAAATGACACGCACTTAAACGTGAGACGTGAGCATGAATGTATAATATTATACTTCTAATGTGAAATAACAATTACGATTTAAACATTTTTGATATATTAGTTTTATTTTTGAGCAGTATACAATAAAATATTATCGAAATGGGGTGTTTACACAGTATTATGTCAAACATTATGTACTTTTCCGAAAAGTAAGTTGAGATTCCATTTTTCGTAATTAATTCATATTAATCGACTTTAAATCTAAATGTGAATAATTGGATAAAGTGCCACTTGCGAAAGACTGCTGGTAGATCTTGTATGAACTCACTAGCTTCCGCCAGTGGTTTCACCCGCTTTCCCGTGGGAACTACTGCGCACACCCGGGTAAAGTAGCCTATAGCCTTTCTCAATAAATGGGCTATCTAGCATCTGAAAGAATTTTTCAAATCGGACCAGTAGTTCCTGAGATTAGCGCGTTCAAACAAACAAACTCTTCAGCTTTATGATATTAGTATAGATGAGAATAGGAAGATATTCAATATTAGGACACATTTTATCTATATAAAAACATGTCAGTTACAACGTCTGTCAATGTTGTAAGAAAAATTATTTTGTATGTATGTCATCTTACCCCTCCTAAATGTCTGGACGGTTTCAGCCACTTCCCGAGTAGAGTACTTTCCAAGACCCGTATTTTTTCGTAAAGTCTGTTCAGCTACTTGCGATTGAAGTAGTTACAAACATCCATATACATACACTCACAAATTGTCGCCTATAAAATATTAATGTTATTTGAGGTTTGAGAAAACATATGGACTCGGTAGGTGGCGCTGCCGTCGATGTCGCTGTTCCCTGTCCCAGTACAGACTACAGCACATCAAGTTACCACATACTGTAAATTTCAGAATAATTGGCGACGATTTATTTTAATTAATCTTTTATTTTTTAGGATAACACTATATGTAACATGTGTAAGTTTAGTAACTTGTCTAGTCGTCATGTTTGTTGTGACTTTGGCAATGGGCATCGGTCTCGGATACAACTACTGCTTCGTGGACCTGAAGACGAGAGTCAAATATGGTATCATATTAATTATATTATTATGACACTTTTTATTCATCGAACAAAAATAATAAATCATTATTAAAATTAAACGTTCCATGGGTAAATCTTTTTAAATACTTAAATCCTGGTTTGTCAAAAAGCTTTGCCTCTCTGAAGGCGTCTAAGTATGTAATGCCTTGCTCATATCCAACATATTCTTTTTGGTATATTTCGAATAGCGTGAAGCCACTAAACTCGCTTTCACTTCAATCTCGGAGTTCTTTGTAAAGACATTGTTGTATGTTTTTACAGTGCCAGCCCATTATCAATATGAAGGAAGTCCTCGTCACCCTTACGTAAGAGAAGGAGATCCAGGTGCCCTGTTTGATAAAAGCTTAGACGATGCAGAAGACGAAAGTATGGAAGCTCGGCTGACATCACCACCAGAAGAATCAGAATTCGCTCCAAACTTGACCGTGGCACAGCTAGATAATAATATAACTGTAGTGGTATATAATATATCAGAACCTATTGATGACGATGATGACGACTTCACAGTTGCTTCATCAAGCACAAATTACAACGCCGAGACCGCAAGCGATCAGATAATAGAAGCTAACGAAACTAAAACTAAGAAACCTGAAGATGATAGTGAGCCTAAGGTTTCTGGTCCAGAAGAGTGGAGCTCTATACACGAGCCTGATATGATTAACGAACTTGACGAGCCTACCCCAGAGGCTCCGACTAATAGCAGTGATGGCAACAATAGAAGGGCTAAGAAACTTGTAATACCAATCCATGGTTTGGATTTGATTAATCTTCTATCCAAACTAAGAGCCGAAAACAAGAACTATTCACTCCAGATTGTAACAAACTAAATAATTTTTAAGCTATTTACAAGGTGTTTATTAAGCTTTTACAAAGATTTTTATTTTAATGTGAATTTTATGATATTTTACATACCTAAGTTTTGTAGTGATTTTTTAGTTTTTTTAGTTTATGGTATATTTATTATTATTTTTTAGTATATTTATTGTACATTTAAATATATTTCTAATTTGTATGGAGTTTTTCATTTCCCTTGTATACTATACCTATGTTTGAAATTGGAAATTAATGGCAAGTCCGGGAGAAGTAAAAGTCACTAAACCATGTCGTCAACAATTTTTTTATTGGCTTTACTAAAATTTTAATTTTATTTATTTTTTATCATGGATGACTCACAAATCTTTGATCGTTAACTTCGGTGAGGTACGTGTTATCATCGATACTATAGTTAAAATTTAGCCTTGCGGTTGCATCTTGTTATCCCTACACCAGTTCAAGAGTCTATTCAAGTCCCTGAAGTAAATCTATAACGCGAGTTATTTTCAAATTTCATCGGCAGTTTAGAAACCTCTTTAATTTTATAGTGCCTAGTTAGCAACAACTTACAAAGTGTAAAAAACTCAAAAAATGGTCTGTACTATACTATTTTTGTCATTGTTCTTGGTTGAACTGAACTGGATGTTTAGGAATATGTGGTTTGCTCCAAACAGATAAAATGTTACTTCATAATTTTCCAATAACACATTACTAGCCTCGTTACTATAGTCAATACAAAATGAACGCTTTTATCCAAAGACTATGATATACTGATTGTCGCTGGTAACATGATAGATTTTGACAGTTGAATCCGAGTTGGAAATGTCAAGAAGTTTGATAATAATATTTTAATCATTATTGTAGAGAGTTATACTTATTTTTACTAAGTATCATTATGCTTTGTTATCAAGATTTAATAAATGTTTACGTTTTTACTAGTTGTCGAAGATACCATGAGATTGGTGCTTGATGATTATTGGATTTGCTACAACTTCCAAATAACTGTATTATCATAAGATAATGTGGTTCGTATATTTACTTTTTGTATAGCACTGTGAGTTTAAACATATTTAATTAATTTAGTATTGATCCAATCATTTGCCATTAAGGATCAAAAGATCACATTGGGAATATAGGAAAAGACTTACGTTTTGGAAAAAGAATTCCTACTTTTAAGTTACTTCTTCAACTATATCCACTATCATTTAAACATACTGGCATAACAACTTTGCAATTTCAGTAGGCACATATCGAAAAAGTACCTTTAAATGAGTACCCTTATGCCTGGCAACCATTACATGGATGGTCCAAGTAATCGCTTTACGAGGAATCTCAGATAACAATAACACTTAGTAGCTGAAGGCTTTCAGAAATGCTGTTAAGCTCAGTGAAGTGAGCGATAAAATATCAATTTTTATAGCAAGTATTAGGTTGGTTTTCCACCAGAGATGTGCTATGTAGCTACGCTTCGAGGAAGTAATAGAGATGCTGTGAAACTACGTGACCGTTTCCACTAAGGGCCGAAACACATAACCGCGTTGCGGCGCCGCGCCGCTAAAATCGGCGTTTTGCGTTGCGGCGTTGCAGCGACGCGAAAAAGAGCGTTATTGTAGGGTAACCAGTTCCTCGTGATTTTTTATTGTGGATAAACGTGTCTCTGCCATGGACAATCGTGAGAAACTTATTGCTTATTTATTATTAAAAAGACATTACTCTGTATTAAATAAACGGCAAAGAAGATACTGGATACATCCATTTAATAAGGCTGTGAATCCCGATGTAGAGTACTTTTCTCGAAAATACAGAGCAGTAAAGATAGACGAAAATAAATTTTAACTTGAATATTACTGACACGTATTATTTGCTAGAGTGATAGAAACAAACTAAATCATTGTCACCAAGTATGACATCATAACGCTGAAACTAGCGGTGCCGCGCCGCTAGAATTGGCGGTGCCGCCACTGCCCATTCTCGCGGCGCGGCGCCGCAACGCGGTTATGTGTTTCGGCCCTAATACTACGCCGTGTAGCGGTGCAAGACAAGGGTTACACGATCAGTCTGGTGTCATTCCATTCCATCAGTCTGGCCCGGCTCAGACTGATGCCAGAATGAAGGACGAAAAACACGGTGTATTCTGGACCATCAGTCCGTCAATCAACCGGTTACACGATAATTCTCCCATCATTCTGACCAGACTGATGGAATGGAATGACGCCAGATTGATCATGTAACCCTTGTCTAAGATGTGCTATGAAGATGCGCAGCCGCAAAGTAGCTGCGCGAGGAAGATGCGCAGCTCGAGTATGCGATGTTTCGATAGTAACGAACCGGCAAGGGCGGCGGGATGAGGGGAGACCATAGAATACATCAATCACACATCCTTCCATATAAAAAAACATATCTTACTTGAATCCACCAGTGCTAAGTTATGTGTACCAAAGAATATGGTCGGTGGATGCCAAACGTATCCACAGTAAAGTAGTATAGCACACCTCTAGTGGAAAAGCACCCTTAGCAAGATTTCCAATAACGGACTTTCAGTTGGTAGTCTCCATGTTCTTGGAGTTTCGTCTCAAAAAAAAAAATATGACTTTCTGTTGAATTTGTTCATAGAAACAGCTAAGTACTGTGAACTGCGATAAATATTTCGGTAGAAATTTAGTTGTCGTCTACTTTATATCAAAGTGGTTGAATTTATGAGTCTACAAATAAAGTAGATAAAGTAGATAACAAGAAACTCGCATATTTTAGCGTGACAATAGTGTGTCTTTCCTATACTATACCTAAAGATACCTACTCCGTTGCACATAGAGGGGCCACAGAATACGCAACATAGGAAAACATTCGAGTTGTATAGATAGATGTACCCGTTATTTACAGCCGACAGTAGACCAACCTACCCGAATCTGTCAAATTTTACCAATCGAACATTCATCTTCCACTATTGCGTTAAGATTGAAAATCGATTAAAGAAATTTGTCACATTGTGGTAGGTTAATGTCTTGGTTTCTGTACTCAAGCAGTCCTATTTCCTTTGTCGCGAGATCTGAATCTATAGAATTTTATGTTTTCATTTCACTGTTCCATGATAACCATCCGGGAGTTAGCTCTAGTTTTTATGAATAAAGTTTTGCAACTACCGTGCATTCAACGCGTCGCGTAGGTACTTCGTAGCGCTACTTACAATGTAAACTGCAACTTAATTAATAAATTCTCTTCATTACAGCATGTTGTAGTAGGTACCTACTAAAACTTTTGTATTGTATGTAAATCTTTGACGAGAACTTTTAATTGCAAAGTTTAAGTGCCTAGTTGATATAAAATCAGTGTGATGAACATGACCGTAGACCACCGTTATAATACCTCAAAAATGGCAAATGATCGTTGTTCAAATAAATGCAGAAAGTACTTGTACTTACTTGTTTAGGTATGTAGAATACCCTAAAATAGAAAGCTTTGTGAAATTAAGCTGTGTTCCTAACGCAAGCTACAACAACAAAACTGCGATACTAAGACAAGGGTTACACGATCAGTCTGGCGTCATTCCATTCCATCAGTCAGGTCAGAATGATGGGAAAATTATCGTGTAACCGGTTGATTGACGGACTGATGGTCCAGAATACACCGTGTTTTGCGTTCGTCATTCTGGCATCAGTCTGAGCCGGGCCAGACTGATGGAATGACACCAGACTGATCGTGTAACCCTTGCCTAAGAGCCAGATTCAGATGTTCCAGATATATTTCTAGATACTAGGGCTATCTGACAGATAATGTCATAGAAATATTTTAATTTTGACTTCTTTTCTATGGCATTATCTGTCTATCTAGAATTGCATCAGGAATAGGGGTCGCAAAACGGTATGCCGAATACCGAAAATACCGGTATACCGGACAAAAATCAGGTCTAACTAATACCGGTATTCATTTCACAAAAACCGGGATTTTCGGTATTTTCGGTTTTACTAAAATAAATAGGTAACAGACAAACACAAATAGAAAAAGTTACACGCCATTCAATTAAAATTACACGCGGGAGCTCATCCTCCTTTTTGTGAAGTCGGTTTAAAAATACTGGTCACATCCCGATGGAACTTAACCCGGGCAACTCGATACCCGTTGGCAAGACTGGTTGTCAGACTTTCTGGCTTCTGACCATCCGTAACGATTGCCAAATATAATGGCGTCTAAGGCCAAAATGTCGGCAGATGGCGCTTTCTCATATAAGGAGATCAGCCAGCTGCGCAGGACATATTATAGTGCACAATCATTTGCACAGACACAGGTGCACTCCCTATTCCCTCACTCTCCCCAAATGGCTTGGCACACTATGACGGTACGAGACCAGACGGCATGACGTTATTCCCTTGGAAGATGGGTAGGCCTTTAGTGTGGGACGCGACATACGTCGATACTCTTGAGCCATGCCATCTGGCAAGTTCTGCGTGTTGTGCTGCTACTGCCGCTGCGGCTGCGGAGAACCTCAAACTTGTTGGAAACTATATTTTCGAACCGTTTGTGGTTGAAACCCTCGGGTTGTGGGGTCCGAATGCCCACGACCCGAGGACCAGCCGCCTAGAAAGTTTTTTAAATATAAATATTTAAAGAACTTTCTAGGCGGAAGGTTGACGCTACCCGTGACCAAACGTATTACCTTGGTCAAAGATTAAGCATTTCCATTCCGTGTGGCAATGCTGTCAGCCTTTTGGGCACGCTCCGATGTCGGCAGCGATGGGGAGGACTTTTTCGACGCCTTTTAGTATTAGTTTTAAGGTTTTTTACTAAACTGTTATAATATGATGTAAAGAAATGTAAACAAATAAAAACCTTGTAATTTCTCTACATTAGAAAAATAATAGTTAAGATCGGCCCACCCAACTCTTAGTAATTTGTTAACAACCTTAAAAAACTGTTATCTAACCTAACCTAAGGCCCATAATTTGGAGTAAATCGTCATGACAAGTATGATCTACCGAACGAGACGTTTCTGATGACATCAGTTTCAACTTTTCAAGTCTATTGGAGGATGGGGACGGGTCCCACAAAAAATCCGGCATTGTGTGTTTGCTAACTTTGGCTTAATCTGGGAAATACCGAAAATACCGGTATACCGGTATTGGTCCGAAGCCAATACCGAAAATATTGCTAAAATGGTCCGGTATTGCGACCCCTAATCAGGAACCTCTAAATCTGGCCCTCAAAGTACAAAAATGTGAGCACAAATGGCAATTTAGCTTTAATTTTTTTTTCTTTAATACCTTAAAAATGGAGGCTTTATTAATTGATTGTAGATTTGAAGAAGGTAGTACACTGCTTGAGTTCATAGATATAGGTATATAGTGGTGTGTGCTAGCCAATATGTCGTTAAAGGCAATTTACTTTGTATAATATCATAATTGACATTGTTTAATAACATGTTTGTTATTTACATATTATAATAACTATTCAATGTTGTATTAAGATTCTTAAAATCTAAAAGACAGACATGTGTTGCTGGGGAGTTTGTTGCACCACTTCTTCTTCCCAGCAAAAACACATAGGAAGTGGTGAAGGGCGGGCGTTTTTGGGGCTGTCTGATGTAATTTTGACGTTTGAAAAGTGCTGTTTTCAGCCTACTTTGAATAAATGCATTTTGATTTTGATATTTGATCCTTATTCTGTACTCAGTGGAGGCCGCAGGGGCTGTCGCTATTGTGCTTCCACGGACACTTGTAGAACTTGTAACCCTCCCCCGAACCCTTTCTGGTTATGCAGTGAATGCCTCATCAGCTTGCTATGCAAGTGGCTCTGCTGTATAATCTTGACGTTGGCCTTTGCTACTGGAATAGCTCTTTTATACGATGCACTCTGTGAGTTTTTAAGCGTTTTCTTTTCAGTTAGCGCATTAACGTAATCTACAGTTTCCTATAATAAATCCTAATAATATTAGAAACGTTGGTGAACATGTGTGTAGGTATGCACGTATGTATGTTTGTAATTCTTCCACGCAAAATCTGCTGGACGGATTTTGATGAAATATCAGAATAACATTATAGGCTTTTTTTCCGGTTACGGGAAGTGGGTTCCTAGGGAAAAAGGTGAAACCGCTGGCGGAAGCTAGTAATTAATCATCAACTACTTAAAATATCAATTTATAGAATAAAGGCCCATTTACACATTGCGATTTCATTGCCCGTTGCTTGCCATTTTATTGCAGGAATATTTGACAGGCGACCATTTACCTATTGCACGATTACGTTTACATAGTGCAAGTAGCATCTTGCTGCAATAAAATGGCAAGCAACGGGCAATGAAATCGCAATATGTAAACGGGCCTTAAATGTCGTAATTTTGATTTCTTAAGATTAAAATACTATGTTAAATCCAACAGTTCCTGAACAGAATATTTTTGGAAGTAGCGAAACTATAACACTCAGGTCACGGCACGATTTATTACAGAGGTAAGTTGATAGAACAATAAGTGACAAAAACATTTTCATTTTGATGGCCACGGAAGGTTTGGAGATATATATGTCGCAGGGATATGATAAAAATAGGGATTTGGTCAAATCGCTAAGGGATTTGATCAAATCACGGAGGATGTTAAAATAACAACACGATTTTATCATTTCCCTAAACAAATCTGGTGAGGAATCTAGTGATTTGAACAAATCCCAAAATTGGTTCAGTGAAATGACAAAATAAACTTTTCTGTGATATTTTGAAGGTTTATTTTGTAAGATTAAAACTATATAATTCTAATAAGGTTCTCGGTCGTGTCTATGTGGGTGTAAATTTTGATTTCTGTCACGGCTCCGGCGGTCCCACGCGAGTTTATCGTCGCAGATAGGTTTTACGCTCACCACCGCAGCTTCGGCTTGTTGGCCGATGGTGCCGGCCAGCCTTAGCCGCGGTGGCGAGTGTTACAACCTCCTGCTCGTCAACTCGCGGCCCGCCTCGCCCCTCCGCGCCTACGCGATTTTGAATTACACTCTAGGGGTAGGACAGACAAGACTACGTGGAGTCGGATTTACAGCGATTTGTTTCTGCCATTAAAACCTAACTTTTAGCGAATGTTTTAGGACATTTCGCGGGTTAAGAACTAGAGTAGCGTAAGGGCAAAAATGCAAAAATTTTTTTTTTCACCATTCGCTTTTTTGATGCCCATTTTTTTATGTGCCCAAAAATTGGACCGATGTAGTGTGTAGATTGCTTAGTACAACAATAGCGTATATAAAAAAAAGAAATTTGTTTATTGCCAAAATGAAGTATTTCTACTTACAATAACCTGGACATTATTTTATCAAAAAAGTTACGAGCACAACGATCGTAACTCGATTTACAGAACGAATCAGACACCGAATATGCCTTCAATGTAATCGCTCACATNTCTAGGGGTAGGACAGACAAGACTACGTGGAGTCGGATTTACAGCGATTTGTTTCTGCCATTAAAACCTAACTTTTAGCGAATGTTTTAGGACATTTCGCGGGTTAAGAACTAGAGTAGCGTAAGGGCAAAAATGCAAAAATTTTTTTTTTCACCATTCGCTTTTTTGATGCCCATTTTTTTATGTGCCCAAAAATTGG
>NWSH02000525.1:4710500-4723321 GCA_002382865.2 Heliothis virescens | reverse complement strand
GTGACGACATCAGATATGCTCAAGGGAATCTCTAATTGAGCGTACCTGCCTGTTGAAGGTTTTTGAGAATAGTCAAATTAAATGGTGATGTCATAATTTTTGTTTAAAAAATTGTATAAGTTTTGGTGTAATTTGCGTTACAAAATCTATGAACTAAAATTCAAATCTAGATATTTAAAATATTGTAGTATACTTTATGTTCAAGAAATACCTCACCATCGAGAGCAAGCAGGGGTCAGTAGGTTTTCGCTGATCATATTTTACAGACGACAGCTGGTCAACGTCAACGAACCTGTCAAACGTTACCACTCGAACATTAACCTAACTCCATTGTAATAAGATTGAAAATCTATTGCAGATATTTGACAGATTGTGGTAACTCGATGTGCTGCCGTCTGTATACAACTTTTAAAATTATCTTAAAGTTTTCACTTATATTATATCTACCTAACACACTACAAAGATTCGGAGTTTTTTAAATAAATCAGACACATTTCATAGTTACTGAAACTTTCTGGTTTTTGTAGCAAATAGAACATGCGAACCCATTCACGAACAGCCAGCAACTTCGACAAAAACACAATTTCTTTTCGTCTATGTAAATATGATATTATTCAAACCTAACCGATTTGTGGTTCATTTCGTATTCAGGTAAGATTTTCATGTTTTATTTTCCTATCAAAAAGTTTGCAACCCGTTCCACGTATTGCCTGTTTCTATTAATTCTCACTTTTCTATCTTTACGAGGCTGAATTTAACAGTTAGTGCGTAACAGTTAGTAGTAACGTAATGTCGTAAATGTTTCGCCGATTAACAAGACCGATTTATAAAGTACAATACATTTTTAGCAGTGCGAAGCCTGAGAGCTCCCTGAGAGCAAGGTCCGTAGAAAAATAAGACTCGCCTATTGAATCGGGTAAAAATAGGTTTGTTGTTTTAATTAAATACTTTTTCAATTCCTTCAGTACAGAGTGACCAAATTATGTGTGCAGTTAACCAAAATTAAAAAAGAGGTTTCTATACATAAATTGAAAATAATGTTAGTTATAGTATAGTCAGGTCAAAGGACGTTTCGTTGTTGTATTAATGTACAAATAAGTAACAAATCTGTAGATGCATTTGAGGAGTATTAAAGACTCATGTCCCAAATGCATAGTCTGCGGAACGTACTTACGGCTAAGAGACCGAATACGCAACACCACTATACAGCACAAGACTAACAAAACCAAGACTACCGAGACTGCCAGGCAATAAATCTGCAAGGCTAAAGTGTGTGGATCACACCTACCGAATGCATCCGGAAAAGTGGACGAAGATCACTACCTGAAGATCCTGAGGATGAAAGGCGATCTAGAGGCAGACCAAGAAAGCGCTGGCGTTTGGCCACAGCACGCTACCGATAGGGGCATGTGGAAAAGTATTAGGGAGCCCTTTGCCCAGCAGTGGAGAGCATAGGCTAAATAAAAAACCTACTAATTTGAAAGACAGTACCTTGACTTTTGACTTTTGTTTGTTTTGTTATAAAATTAACAGCGCTGATCGGATCAGAATGCTCGGTGGACTTCTCTCTCACTTCTCTAATCTTTGAGGCTGTCTAATTGACATTATGCTGTCATAAATTACCAAAATAAATGGAAGGTAAATACAAAGNCAGTACCTTGACTTTTGACTTTTGTTTGTTTTGTTATAAAATTAACAGCGCTGATCGGATCAGAATGCTCGGTGGACTTCTCTCTCACTTCTCTAATCTTTGAGGCTGTCTAATTGACATTATGCTGTCATAAATTACCAAAATAAATGGAAGGTAAATACAAAGCCCGTTTGGAAAGAAGTTAATCACAAAATCGAATTAATATGTCCAGGAGGAACAAAATCAGAGGAATGAGGACAGAGTCGACCTAACCATAATCGACTCTATCCAACATAATTTATTCCAAATTGTAAGTATGTAAATTACGGCCATTTGTTTGGGATTATTACTCACAAGCCTTTTGTACTGGTTTTATAAATTACCCCGTTGTGATTATGTTTTGTAATATTTAATTCAATAAGCACATAAGTCAGGCAATCCATTTGGATTATAATGTACTCCAGGACTATCCCGCTATAATGTTTGTAGAAAGTTTGCAGTACGCATGTTTGATCCTCTTTCACGCAAAAATTACTGGATTTGATGAAACTTTGCAGTAGGTAACACAGCTTATTAGAATAACATACAGGCTACTTTTTATCCATGTGATCCGACATGACATGTTTTCGTGAAACATATCTTAAAAATGTTACTATTTAGCTAGATTCTATGTAATCCGAAAATTGCAACTAAATAAGTATTTCTAAAGCATGTTATAAATATAATATTTTCCAGGTTTTGTGTATATCTAAATGGGATCAAAAATAAACTATCACAATGTGTTTTATCTTCACGTGCTGTGGTTGGATGGTTGATCTCCTCCAGAGGTAAATAAATTAACTATTTAACGTTTTGCGAAATACGCGGTTATTGAGGAAGCGAACGAAATATAGACATTTTTATGCAGCTTTTTACGGCGAAGTATAAACACGTTATACTTATCAAGGGCATGAAGGTTATTAATGCACTGATTTTGGCATGGATTTATAAATATTTTATAGTAGCTTATAATTGGGAATCAGTTATTTTAAGGTAGGTACAGTCGCGGACATTAATGCAGTAGCAACTTTCAAACCTTCCCAATTTTGTAGTGTGATACATTGCCTGAACGGATCCACCGGTTACATTAACAACTATTATGCGGCAAAAATAGGAACGATGGCAAATTGCTAGTGCATTAATGACCCCGGTCCGTGCGTTATTGAAACGCAAAATGTACATAAATAATACCCAATTGCCCTAAGCATTAAGCATTGCTTGCTATGTCCTCGGGGGACGTCTAGCAGAAGTCGTTTTTTTTAAATTTTATGATCATTGCACAAGCCGGAGTGCCGATTTCCTTAACCAATACGCACTTAAATAGCCAAACTCATAGTCTTTACATAAGAAGGTCCCTTCTTGAACCTATTGCCTGTAACCTCGTGCTTGATGAATAGGCTCATTAACACTATTACTGCACAGGTTATGGACGTTCACAATGACATGCTGCATCAGCTCAGCAGTAGGCTGCGTGATGCTAACGTCATCCATGTCAGGCATCGCACTGGGATATAATTACTCATTGGCTGAATACATAGAGTTGAAAGGTTAGTACGTAAACTGTGCTGAGCATAATTATACTCTATCACTTGGGTATAAATTTTATTTTTATCTAACATGAATTTTTTATCTAACAGATTAAAATGTGCTTATCTCAACGACATATAAACGAGAAAGAGTTTTATTTTTTATGAAATCTATCAAAATTAAAGTCATTTGAACAAATAATAGATTTGAGGTTTTCTGTGGCTGTGTAACTCAAATACTACTCACCCAAGAAAAAAATATAATGGTTTCGAAAACGTATAAATGTATTCTTATCACAGTAATTACTAGATTGATTAAAACATAAATTAGACAGTTTTGTTATTTTCTCTTTATTTTTGTCTCTATAACCGTTGTTTTAATTTACCAGAGACCAACGTGTCTATCTACCTGAAGCGAGGTGTGTTCGATGATGAAGTAGCTGATGACATGGATTGGCGGCGCGCCGGACGCCAGCCGGTCGCCGGACACATCGGCGACAATAACCGTATGACACTTTTATTTCATTTCTCTACTTTTATTTTTCTAGAATTTTCCACCCGTTATTGGGTGAGCTATTTCACGTAGATGGGAAATTATATAAAGTTATATTATTTCAACTTCCACTTATACAGTAACACAAAGACTCCAGTATTTGCATTTACGTAATAATAATACGTATAGGCTAATATAGTATAGCTTTTTAAATTCGCTATACGCTGATTAAAAAGTATCATTTTCTAAAGCTAAGTATTTTATACGAAACAATACTTTTCATATATTTTAGATAACCACCGGGTCTTACTCGCGATGAAATTGTAAAGGTTTACGATACCTCTTTTCTCCCGACGTTTCGGCCGAATTGCACCGACCGTGGTCACGGGAAGACTGATGACAGCTAGCGACGTCTCCGTGAAGTGCAGGGTTTCTCTACTACCCTCACTTGGCACCCTAACAATTTCATCGCGATTAAGACCCGCTGGTTATCTAAAATATGTGTACAAGTCGCGAAAGTCTAAAAACATTGAATACTTTTCATGCAATCATTTCATTGAAAACTACCACACATGACCAATAAGTCAAGTTTTGTTGATAATACAATGTCCTGCAACTCTCAGTAAGGACGGGAGCGCCAGCGGATGAAGACGTTTCCACCACTTTACGCTCTGGCCGAAGACTGGACGATTCTATATTCGAATCTGACCAGAATAATTTCGAGGGTGCCCTGATGAAGCTGACGGCTAAGCCACCATACGAAAGCACTGAACATCATTTCGTCACTGAAGATAAAGAGATGGGAGAAGTAAGTAGAAGAGAAAGAAGTTAGTACATTTGTTTGTGCACTTCTCTTATTAACGTAATGGCGAATTTAGCCTTGTGTCCATAACACTTCGATTCGATTCAAAGCCTCCTTCATAGTATATACCTCAATATAGCCAAAGGTGCGGCAGTTCTTCTGATTGTGTTTCATGATCCTCGTAATATACATACTATAACTGAAGTATCTGTGTAGTGATGAAGGATTTGTTTGGCTACATATCCATATTGTTTTTATATATTATTTTCCGAGATAACTATTAACTTTATAGGTTGTTACAAAACACCCGGCGGGCTCTTTAGATCAGATGAAGGCAATACAAAGTCTGATTGACTCAAGAAGAGCTATGGCCGCTGGGACAACGTACTCACCCCTGGTAAGCACTAGCTACATAAATAATGCATTGCAGGATTGTAATATCGCACATGTATCATGTTGGATTTGGGTACCTTACACCTTTACAAAACTGAACTGAAGTGGTAGCAACCGGACCAGCCTAGTCCTTAGTAAAAAATGGTTTATCAAATTCGGTTCATAAACGACGAAGAAATCCGCGAACACAAAAAAATATGTACAGTCGACAGCAAGTCAGTGTACCCAAAATCTGTCACATCTGTAAAATTTTACCAATCGAACGTGTAATAAAGGTAAAGTTATAAATAAAAAATAAGGTTGAAAATCGATCGCAGAAATTTGGCAGATTTGTGTACACTGGCTTGCTGTCGACTGTACATGGGAAGTCGGATTATAAAAAAATAGCTTAGGTATATTCTTTCTCAATAAATTGACTATCCACGATGAAATATGTTTTCAAATCGGACTAGGGGTTCCAAGTTTCTTACAAAATTTTCTTTAAAAATATATTTCACTTGCAGGCTACGTATGAATCACCGAATAACCTTCCATTTCTTCCATTTAACAATAATCCCAATGAACCGGGAAATCCTAATGCCCAATACAGGCGGGTATTGAATCAAATGCATGCCATTCACCCACCAAACGTCAACCCCGCGCGATATGCTGTGCCTGACGTAGATATAGGCAGTGGATACAATTGGCTGGTTCCAAAGAAACCCGATCAATTTCCCAAATCAAATCTGCCAGATTATGTTATGTTATCACCCACATACCCACCAGCAATTACCGTACAACCGGGAACAGTGAGGCCTGGGGGTCCTGTAAAGAAATACGATGAGGAACAGGATTTGAAAGTAAAAGGAGCTGTCATATTTGCTACAAGAACAATTGCGAAAGCCCAAACAACTAAAAAGGCAATCCTTGAAAAGTTTGAGAAAGAATCAGAAGCCTTTAATGAGAAGTTTTTAATAGAGGGTGATGAACCAAGGTATATATATAATAACTTATTCGATATTTTATTCAATTCGTATTATTGAATTATCTAATTCAAATATGATTATTTTCAGCAAAAACGATGTCGTAAAATTGCCGAATTTAGCAAAATCATCCGAAGAAGAATACGAAGATGAAATAAAAGGTCTTCCAGTTCGTAAACGTAGAAGTGTAAAAGCCAAATCACAAAATGGTAATGAGTCACCTACAGAAACAAATGCTCCATTTGATAATGTAAGTGAGAAAAATAATGGTGCGACGTATTCGTCAAAGAACATTTTTACAACAATCGTTTGGATAACTAACAAGCAATACAATAATAAAAGCATTGTGAATAAAGTCAACCATGTAGTTGAAAATAATTATTCACAAATCGATAATGGCACAGCAACAGATAGAAATATTAACCAGCACACGGATAGGAATGAACAATCCAATAAAAATAAGATAGGTTTAGAACAACACCCAAATGGGAAATACGCCAATGATGATTCTAAAAATTTCCTTAGCCGTTTAATCAAAGGCATGGAAATCAAGAAAGCCCTTACTGCAGAAACAACGCCAGAGGCTTATTTTGATACTGTTAAAAAGAATGTGAAGATAAGAAGGAGACCGTTTGAGAGCAAAATAGTTTCCAGTAAATATGAACCGTTTAACAAACCGGCAAGGATGATTGATTCAAAAGAAACGCTAAGCAACCAACAACTGATTAACAGCATTAGTGTAAACTTAAACGATGCAGGATTGTTGAGAAATCCTACGTCTTCAACTTTCGTGAAGTTATTACAATCAACTCTGACGTGAATTATTTCTTGTTTAGTGTCAATTTGTTTATTGTATTGTAGTGTTTTATCATGTGTAACAATGTCTATTATGTCAAGTCTTGTGATATTTATTAAAGTGTGATATAACTTCAGTATGGTTTTTGATTCTAGAGCCTTAAAACCAAGGATTGGAAAATTTTACCTACAGTTTATTTGAACTTTTTATAATCTCTATCCTAATCTCTCTCTGGTCGTGTCGGATTGCCGTCCCATCGGGTTATGGGAATACGGAGTGCACCTATGTCTGCGCAAATGCTTGTGCACTATAATATGTCCAGCGCAGCTGGCTGATCTCCTTATACGAGAACAGCCGCCGTGATCGACAATCGGCTAGGACGCTATTATATAATGTAAGTAGTTCCCGCGTGTTGTTTCACCCCGACTCGTGGCTTCTTCATCGCGTACCAAACTAAATTAACGGAAATTGTTGTCAAATCAGATCAGTTCCTTAGATTAGCGCATCCATCATGTAAACAGATCTTTATAATGTAAGCCTGAAACATCTATACTAATATTATAAAGCTGAAGAGTTTGTTTGTCTGTTTGTTTGAACGCGCTAATCTCAGGAACTACTGGTCCGATTTGAAAAAGTATTTCAGTGTTAGATAGCCCATTTATCGAGGAAGGCTATAGGCTACTTTTTATCCGGGTGCGCCGAGTAGTTCCCACGGGACGCGGGTGCAACCGCTGGCAGAAGCTAGTTACATATACTTACGGCCAGTTTCAAAGATTCCACATAATGTTCTTGATAACTATCTGACAGATAATGCCATTGAAATGTTTTTAATTTTGACTACTTTTCTAGAACGTTATCTGGTTCTGTGCGTATTTATATTATGTAATATTCAAATATACCTATTGTGTGACACTGTGACACTGTTATATTGTGAATCATAAAAGCAAAAGCCGCGTATATGACGTGTATGCACTCTATATACCACTTAACCCTATAGAGTAAGATATAAACTTGCGAGAGAACATTTTGATGACTTTAAAGAGCGCAACGGAACATCTTACGTAGACGTTTCATAGATCTTAATGTCCTATCTGTTATTAACGCAAAAACGACTTGATTGTGGTTTGATCAGCATGAAAACTAAAAAAAATGCCTAGAAAATTAAAAAAACCTACACCTTAGTACTCAGGTTGTAAGTACAGACAACAACAGGTCACGGTACCCGAATCTGTAAAATTTTACCAGTCAAACATTAACCTACCACTGTTGTGATAAGCTTGAAAATCTATTGTATAAATTTGACAGATTGTGGTAACTTGATGTGCTATCTGTACATAATAGAATATTGGAAAAGATAAACTTTTTCCATCGCTGCTATTGGAACGCGTTACCATGCCTTATAAACGTAGTTTCCGAACAACGGGAAATTTGGGAATTAATGCATTTCTGTTAACACAATGTACGTGTCAGTGTATGTCCACGTGCGACTAAGTAAATAAACTCCATTTCACATTTTAGATTGCTCAGTTAATGCCCAAACAATAGTATCTTGCGCAGTTGATGAAACACAAACGGCTATGTTTGTGATCGTGTAACGAGCTTCCAATTTAAACATGAAATGGAATACTAATGTTAGTCTTCTTTTTATTGTATTCTCTGCAATAATTCCGCTGTAGTTCAATTTTTCTTTGCGAAAAGTATGCTAAAGGTAACAGTTTTATAGAATACGTCTATAATCCAGATACCTAAATGTTTTTAAACTTTCACGATTTGTACACATATTTTAGACAACAAATGGGTCTTACTCGCGATGAAACTATAAAAGGTTTACGATATCTCTTTTCTCCCGACGTTTCGGCCGAATTGCACCGACCGTGGTCACGGCTAGATAGATACCTACTCCTTACAACTAAAAATCCTATTAAAATTATAGTCCTTATTTTCTTTTATTATAATAATTCATTTTAAAGTTTTTTATTATAATAATTCACTTTAAACCTTCAAGGCAAAATAAATTTCTTATAAGCTGTATCTTCTCTTACATCAACATCGCTAACACTTCACGCGTAAATTATGCTTAAACTTGCGTAAATATATGCGATAAAATTCTATTAAGGCGTACCCACGGCACAGTTTAGATGGGAGATAAATTATGACTCATAAACCTGTATCCATGAAAGTCATGGCTCACGTTAAACTCTGGATAATATTACTCAGAAACACGGGAATATCTTTACTCTTGGAGTTAGAGAGCGCCCAAGCGTGTAACTGTCGCTTTAAAATTTGAGACGGTATTTTTTGTAAAAGGAACTGTAATTAATATCTCCAACGAAGTATGATGATAAAATTATGTATTTCTTTCTGAATTCGACTGTTTATTTATTCAATATTGAAATGAAATTTAAATTATTAACACCTCTAGAGATACGCGTCCTTTTTAGTTAATCGTCGAGAAAGATAAAAAGTTAATAGGCTTTTTTATTATTAAAATGAAGGATTAAGTACCTTTCATCTTCGTTATTAAGGCTTAGAAAAAACACCTTTTTCTTTTTGTTATCAAACAGGTACCTACCTAAAGATAAAAGTGGTTAATCCATAGTGCCTTCTTGATTGAACAAGAGGCAAGAACAACGATACAATTTATCTGTAATGGTCATATTTTTGTACTTCATATAACACATTTAATACAACTAAAAAAGAGCACCTATTATAATATCAAATGAAAACAAGTCCATGTTTAAGATTGGCTCAATTAAGCTGAAACTGAATAAACAAACTAAGCAAAAACGAGAATTTGCCTGAAAGTGCAAACGACGGTAATTACCGGCTACTGGCAGCTTATCTGAGCGACAGCGCTAGGACACGCTCAACAGCTCACACTGGCGGATTAACCGCTCGGTTTATCCGCGCAGCAACGTTCGGCAGGCATAAAATTACTTATTTTTTAAGTATTATTTGCACATTTTGTACATTGGTGGCCTAAGGCGTTTTCTACCATTCTACCATTTGGTTGGTGGAGAAATTGCAGTGAAATGTGAAAGGTTTTCTTTTTGATATAAAAAAAAATCTGTGTCATATATGGATAATGGGTAATAATACATGATGTATGTATTTAATATACATAAATACATGTATGAATACATACACATTATAGTTGCCAAGAGAGACAGAAAAAAAATAAATTAAAACAAGGAAGCGATTCTGCCACTTTCTTATGGATGTGGTCGCGAAGTTTCAATTACTAACTACTAAAGATAAAGACAGGATACATTATACGATACATAAAGATTATTAAAAATTCTAGCTTATTTTTGTGATCAAAATCCGACACAATAACTCCAATACATTTTAATATAGGTACATATATTCAAATACTAAGTGCCCAAGTCCACATCATCACATCATAGAGGTACAAAAGCTGTCAGCAGCCATTTTGTTCAGCGGGGCGAGGAGCACTTAAAGTGTTTAAAGTTTGTAAAATGTGCGCCAAGTGTTACCTGTAGTGTGGCTAAGTAAGGTGGAAATGAAGGCGCTATGATGGTATTAGGGATCCGTAAGTATATGAAAAAAATATTTTAGGAAATATGAAAAAAAAAATTAAGTTTCCAGAATTTAAGCAAATCAATTTCGCTATCGAGAAAATGCAACTACTGTAAAGAGAATGCTATAAGTACAGACGATAGCAAGTGAACCTACCCGAATCTGTCAAATTTCACCAATCGAACATTAGCCTTCCACTATTATGTTAAGGTTGAAAAACTATTCAAGAAATTTGAAAGATTGAGGTAAGACTGACTATTATTTTGAAAATAATATACCTACCCAGAAAATAATTAAACGGTCAAAATGATCTCGAAATTAAAAAAAGTATGTTGTCAACTGCTGAACTGACAAAAGTTGAGCAAATATCGTAACAACATTGCTAAAGTCGTGATAACTGTTATGTCGGTAGCCTAATGTGTAGTGAGAACAAACAAAACGGTTATACCTAAGTCGGAACTCTTGTTTATATTGCTTTTCTAACGACTTTTTATGATGATAGTTCTGGGATAGCTATTAAGTGTGATGCCACTTAGGAATTCAAACTTTAAAAGAGTAATATAGTCTAAGCATTTATTTTAAACTAGCTTCAGCCAGCGGTTTTACACACGTCCCGCGGGAACTACGGCGCACCCCGATAAAAAGTAGCCTATAGCCTTCCTCAATAAATGGTCAATCTAACGCTGAAATAAGTTTTCAAATCGGACCAGTAGTCCCTGAGATTAGCGCGTTCGAACAAACAAACAAACTCTTCAGCTTTATAATATTAGTATAGGAATAACATTTTTTTTGTAAATAACATTGTAGCGTAACAATGTCCATGACATTATATATTTAAGCTCTGTACCTACATAAGGGGTTTAGATATTCTTAGAAATGGGTTCAACAAATATACGGAAATAATAAAAAGATTCCAAATACCCACGCATTGACACGATTAAACACGAAAACCCCTTTGTCTTCCCACTCGTTACAAAATCTGAATCTTTTACCTAATATCTAACTAGAGCATTGTTTTATAAGTACCAATCCCCTAAAAGGAGTTAATATAAAGATAAATTTATTAATATAACGCCTCTGGCTCAATGCTATATAATGGCAAATGCACCCACGCGGAAAGTTTCGAAGGATATAAGAAAATAACATAAAAGGCGAACCGAGGAGGATTCTTGAACAACGAGATATTTTCTACCAAATTTCATGGGGAAGAAAGTTTGTTAGTACTAATTTTGCATTTATTTTTGTCTTTACCCAACTGCCGAGAACGGTGTTTCTATTAAGCACTTACTTATTGAGATAGGTAGGAGGTTATCCAATTGTAATTGTTGACCTTGTTTTTGCCTTTTCAGTTCATTATTTTTCATGCAGAATTTTTGATTTTAAATATGTTATTTTTTGTGCTATATCTAAATAACTTCCATCTTTGTTATAAAATAATGTGACATGTGGCAGAGACAATAATTTCAAAAAAAATAAGATTTCTTTCATACAATGCCTGTAGCACAGCACACTTAAATTATCCTGCAAATTTTAAAATTGCTACTAATTTTATCACTCGCATCAATTGCTTCAAATTATAGCTACGGAACCTAAGCCATTTTCACGACAATTCCTCCGTTTCGAGGCCAAGATAAGTGTCGTCCAAGTGGATAGATCCAGGTGAATGGCGCGATGTGGTAGATACGGCACGGGCGCCGGCTTAGTACTGCTCCTTCAAATAATCTAGCCAACTAGTACTGCCTATATCTGTGGGACTAACATCAAAGATTCACACTTATGGGTCTCTTTTAGAAGGGTTGGGCTCATTTGATTCAGCGAGATCGTTTATATGTGAAGGTCATACTAGAGTATGATCTAGTCGAGTCAAGAATATTTTTGCGCAAAGGTTGTTTATGTTGTGTTTAATTCCGTATCCAAAGGGTAAAACGGGACCCTATTACTAAGACTCCGTTGTCTGTCTGTCTCCAGAATGTACCTCATAAACCGTGACAGCTAGAAAGCTGAAATTTTCACAAATGATGTACCTATTTCCATTGCCGCTATAACAACAAATAATAAAATTTAAAAAAAAAGGGGGTCCCCATACAGTAAACGTGTAAAATTGCAAATTATAACTTTGTTATTCATATATTTGTATGAAAAACAAAGTTATTTTTTGCTGCCCGAAAAACGTTTGTATTTTGGCTAGTTGCAGGTAATAGATACGTTCATTTTACATAGATAATGGTACGGAACCCTTCCTGCGCGAGTCCAACTCGCACTTGGCTGGATTTTATTTGTCACGACAATATTATTATGTACCTTACAAGAAGATATCTTATATGAATTTGGGGTAGATTCTTGACTTTTCACTTTAAAAACAAACAGCGGCATAGTTTCCTTAGAGAATGTTAAAGGCATTTTCTTTTTCATAATTAATTTTATGAACATTGAATGAATCCACTAAAAGTATATGAAATTAAATTAAAATCCGGATGAACTCGGCTTCCTAGAGTACTTTGGTATTTTGTCAAACTAATTTAACTTCACAGCGGTATTCTTTTAATTAAAAGACTTGCTACGGGATTATTTGAATTTTACTTGTCATTTTGTTAGGAGACATTTTCTAGACGCGCTTGGGATTGTTTTGTTATTAAAAAT
>NWSH02000525.1:4662387-4675697 GCA_002382865.2 Heliothis virescens | reverse complement strand
GGGCAGTAATTCCCACGGGATGCGAGTGAAACCGCGGGAAAACGGCTAGTTATATATATTTACACAGGAATTGAATCGATTATTTTTAAAGGAATCGGGTCAATCGATATCTGGTAATAGTCTATTCGTCTATTCTTGTCTAATTCTTCCTATAAATAAAAAAAACAACTAATGTAAACAAACATGGCGGATTGGTTTAGAATTCGCGGTAATTACGATTGGTATTTGAATGTGTAATTTTAATTTTGGATGCAATAATTAAAGTTGTTGACGTAAAAATATTAATATAATTTTATTAAGGTATTTTATTAGACAGCACAAATAAGGTTTGATAGTAAGGAAAATAAATATGAACGTAAATAATTAGGACAGTGTATGACTCAATAGCGGACCCCGATCGGGGTTTCAATTGAGCTTACGGTAACCTTCATGTCAAGACCCCGATCGGGGTCCGAACCGGACTACACGGTTAATATACGTTGATATTGGGTATAAATGCTTGTTAAAGTAAAGAAATGCCATAAAAATGTCAACACTTGATTTCTTCGTAATTTTTCAATGCCGCCTTACATTTGCAGCGCTTGTTAAAAAATGCATTTTTTAAATCTTTTTACTTTAAAAAATGCTCTACAGTACAAACAAAGACAATAGAAAATGTTTAAAGGAACCTAGACAGGTCAACTTTGTATAAACGCCTGTAAAGCTCGGCCGGAGGGGCATAGAATTTTGGACACAGTAAAAGGATTTCTTCATAGAAAAAAGGTATCGTATGACAAAAGAAAACTGTCCCTCGTTAGGTGAAAGGTCAAAGTATACATAATTAGCGCCTCCCACTCTATGCCTGACGGCTTTGATGATAACTATACTATCTTCTACTGGTTTGGAGACTTCTTATTTTCCTTGATGGAGACGTATTGGACATATAGGGACGTCTACAATAAGATGATATTTGGAATACTGCGACTGCGACCTTCTTTGATACAAAAAAAAAATTAAGTCTCTATTTTATGTATTTAAAATCAAAGTGTTGCGATTTTATCATCATAAAATAATAATATAATTTTATATTATACTAACTTCCGCCAGCGGTTTTACCCGCTTCTTGTGGGAACTACTTCACATACCCGGATTAAATGTAGCCTAATGTTATTCTGATACAGCTATGCTACTGTCAAGATTTTTCAAAATCCGTTCAGCCGTTTGCACGTGATCAAGTAAAAAAACAAACATACAAACTTGCGCATTTATTATATTGGTAGGATTAAAAATATTTGACGCTAATTAGAAAAGAAATATGTAGGTCCCATGAACACCATCGCGTTTACTCAGCAAAAACTTTACAACACTTTGTTAGTACAGAAGACAGCACATCAAGTTACCACAATCTGTCAAATTTCTCAAATAGATTTTCAACCTTATCACAATAGTGGAAGGGTAAGGTTCGATTGGTAAAATTTGTCAGATTGGGGTAGGTTAACCTGCTGTCGTCTGTACCACCAACACATGATTGCTCGTGTGTAAAGTTATAGCACAACGTGGAACGATATTTACTTTTGAAATTGAATCGGGCCCGTTCAGTACATGTTAGCACTTTTACCAGCACCTATGTACCTACTTGTCTAAGAACATTCAACGAACGAGACACGATATTCCCGTTTCTTCGAATCTGCCAAACGTGCGAGACCAAGAGTTAAGTATGCGACTATGGTGGTTCCTATTGGCTGTATATTCTAAGCTACTTGCACTCCATCAAAATAAAATGAAAGGCGAGTGCGAACAACAAATAAAGAGTCATATACTTTGAACGATCTTTATTGATTGTTCCGTTTGATTACAATAGGATTCAATACTGTGTACATGGTTTGGTTTCTTGATTAAATTGGGGTCTGTTTGGTTGGTCCTGGACAAAATAAAGGCGTTTGTTGAAGACGTTGAAATGTACTAAAACAATATTTTTTATAAAACCGCACTTTTTCCCAGGAAAGTTTTCAATTACATATTACAATATCCAGTTAACGATTCATGCTTTATTTCTATAAAATCTATCAGGTGCATTTTTTTAATAGACGTAATAACGTACCATAATCCATGTTCGAAACAATAATAACTAAACGAACCATAAAAAAAACAAACCTTTCAACGATTTGAATTTGTTCTAAAAAATAAAATGGAAAAGTTCATTTGTTTCGAATTTGTTTTTCGTTCCGTTCCGAATTTGAAAGGTATAACAGCATGCGGCCAGTACAATAGCATTCGGGATATAATAGGTACATAATACTACGGGGGTCAGCACAATGGCTATTGGTTTAGGTACTCGCAAAAGGTCGGAGAACCTTCAGATAAAACCTGTATAAATGTTTCATAATATCATCTATTCAGTTGCTCGGTAACGATTTTGTTTGTTTATATTTATTTGTCAACATAGGTAGGTATACCTGATGCTATTTTTTATTTAAGTATTATTTTATTTTTATCTGTAAGTAATTGATTTATATTACAATAGTAGAAGTGGCAATACAGGCTCAAATCATAGGTAACAAAAATCCATGATGGATGAACTCAACCTTCTTGCTACTAGACCTAAGAGAAATATTAACGTTTTTTCCCACAAAATACACANTTTATTGTCAACATAGGTATACCTGCTGCTATTTTTTATTCAAGTACCTATTATTTTATTTTTATCTGTAATTTTTTTATACACCGTGTTCCTGAGGTTATACAATAACTTCGGCATGTTATTCAGTCCATTAAATTGACAATTTTTACTATGGACACTATTAGAAATTCCAATTTAAAAAAATATATTATACAAACTTAATGCTTAGATGAAATTTATCTAATATGAATTACTTACTTACCTTATACTTTACTTTACCTTATACCTACCTCTTAGATACTTTTGGCTGCACAAAGTGGCAACATCTCACAAATAAAGACTTTCTTAAAGCACAACATAATTAAGTTGGTTAAACTTAAATTACCAATAACTTAAAACTATGCCATTTAAACTACTACTTCTTTTGTACGAAATGTTTAACAAGAGCTATAGAAGTATTATTCAAAATTAATGCATATCCTCAGGAACACGGTGTATTATAATAGTAGAAGTGGCAATACAGGCTCAAATCATAACACAAATCCTTCAGATGGATGAACTCAACCTTCTTGCTACTAGACCTAAGAGAAATATTAACGTTTTTTCCCACAAAATACACACACAAAAAGCCAATTAGTTCTAACAACGTTCATCAGAACTATATTCCGTAGTTATTCCGTATTATTCCCACGTATAGCGGATGTCTACACGTACGCTTTCTTAAGCCTTGATGTTAGTAGCGTTTTCCGCTCATTATTTGCTTCATGCCTTTTTCTGTTTTGTATTTACTTACCTACTTATCAAAATATCAAGAAAATAGTTTTTTTGAAGAATAGACAAATTAATACAGATCAGGTTTATAAATGGGTTCCAACTCTAATAGTAAAATTAAGAAAAAAGTGTACTCGGCTACTTTTTGCTGGGGAGTTTGTTCCACCATTTCTTCTTCTTCCCAGCAAAAAGCCATCTTTTGTAAAAATTGACCTTTAAAAAGTGCTAATTTTCAGCCTACTTTAAATAAACTATTTTTATCTCATCTTCAACGTGCTTTTCAATATTTTTGTAGTAAATACTTATTCAAATTTTTAGATTACTTCACCGACTATTTTACCATTTTAAAAACAAAGTTGCAAAATGCAAACCAATCTATTAGCAAATAAACAAAGCGAAACAAAGTTCTATTTTACGAGGTATAAACCTGTAGGTACGTTTAATCTAAGAGATGGCCACACTGTGTCCAGCATGGTACAGTTACGTACAAAGTGCTTGTAAATAACTCATAACGTCGACCTTTGCTTTACTACGGTCAAATCTAAATTTTCCGCTCGCCTGTCCCCACAAAGGTGTGTTGCGAAAAAGTTTGTTTAAAATATGTTGCTTATAATCGGTTCCGTAGGCATCTCAAAAATGCTCATTTCCATTTTTGTGAGGCAGTTATTAAGTTGTAAATTACTTATCACATGTTCCCGTACAAGGTTTCATTAGCATCTCGCGAATACTGAAATATTTTTCACATCGGGCCAGTAGTTACTGAGATTAACACGATCAACGAAACAAATATACTCTTGATCTTAATAATAACCGGCATACGACAATAAAAAATATCTCCTTTCCTTTATCCTTTAAGATATTACATCTAAGCACTGACTACAACCCTTTTAAATCTCAACAAATACACCTAATACATGTTACCGACCCCTAAAAAGTATTAATGAATCACTTCTGTCTGCACCTCGGCTAGCTAATGAACGGACGATGATAAATCGTTATGCTGAAAAGTTGTTGTTTAACACGTGTAAAAACTTTCCAACCATATTGTCTAATGGGTCTTATTTATGTCATTTTAGTCGTGGTAGCCTGGTGGGTAAAGCACCAACCGCTCAAGTAGGAGTGTGTGAGTTCGATTCCAGGTCAGACAAGTACCAATGCAAGTTTTATAAGTTTATAACTACGTACTTACTTTTAAATAAATATATCTTGAACACAATGGCTGCCAATTTTTTTTAGTAGCCTTTTATCGTCCCACTGCTGGGCACAGGCCTCCTCTCACATGGAGAAGGATTGAGCATTAATCACCACGCTTGCTCAATGCGGGTTGGTGATTTCAGACTTTATAGTCCAGGTTTCCTCAAGATGTTTTCCTCCACCTTTTATCAGCCATTGGTGTCTAAGATATACTTAGAAAGTACTGACAGGTGAAGATAAACATCTCGAGGAAACCTGGACTGTAAAGTCTGAAATCATCAACCCGTATTGAGCAAGCGTGATGATTAATGCTCAATACTTCTCTGTGTGAGAGGAGGCCTGTGTCCAGCAGTGGGACGATAAAAAGGCTGCTGATGATGATGACTTATTTATACATAGTTATACATTTCAATAGTACCCAGTAACGCAGTAAGTTTATTGGCGATAACTTAGCGAGTATACGGTAGCAGTAATCGCATTATTTGAATACAATATCCACCGAACGTAATATAATATCTATATGTTACGTACAAAAATAGAAATCCTCGTGGGACACAATAATTTTATTGATCATTATTTTTTATACAATTGGAGAGGAAACCTTTACTTCTTTATTTTCCTTCATTGCCTTGTTAGTTCAGTGTTTTGATATCTTCAAATAATGTGGTACTGTAGGTGTACCCAGTACCCAGCAAAAATACTATCCACACATTTTGAACCATTCAGAAAAAAAATAAGCTTTCGGTTTTGTGAGGTCGTTTGGACATTATAACCTTTATGAAGGTCAAGTTAAAGTTTTTTTATAAAACGTATTATATTACAGCAAGTAATAGCAGCAAGAATGATCCAAAAATATCATTAATTGCTCGTTAATCCATGTTAATACCGCCACAAACATTTTTATATCACATCCATGGACATGGTCTTGGTCATCTTCCTGTGACCATGTTGTCGCATAGTGGTGGACATCCTTGATCTCGATAGTAAAGTACACAGTTTATACTGGGAAAACGTGACTCATAGCTTTATCAGTCACTAAGATTTCTTCTTTATCCTTCAGTCCATATGTGAAGCAACTTAATGTAATTAACACTAATTAATTATATCCAAACTGAAGTAGCTTCTTCTGACTTAAGTTTGTAAACTTTTTTTTGTAGTTGGCACAAAATACAAATACATGTAATTTTTCTTAATTTTGATCAAAGTCTGACTGTTTCTTGGTGTTGACAATTGCTATCAGTCAATATGAGAAGTCTTCCCTTGGAAACTGACAGCTGTAAAATGCACAAAAGTTTCGGTGGCACTATAACGTTATATTGAAGGCATCTGAGTCCGAACTAGATGAAAATATATCTGTAGATATCTCAGACTTAAACCTGCAGTGGAAGAATCCACGCCAGTATTTTTCATAATTATGCATTATAAACACCAACTGCTAAGTTTTCTATGAAATACATACTCTTCTCTATACTTTGAGAACAAACGTTACAAATCCGAAATGGAAATAGGCATTTTACATGATTCGTTCCAGTTGGGAGCCGAGACTGTTCACGCATGCTAACGTCATTCCTATTCAAGCGAAGGTCTCACCGTTTTATGCGATTTCGACACCCGTTTCGACTACGAATTTTCGAGTTACCTTAGAGAATTTGTATTTGTTAAGTAGCTTTGATACTTTAAGAAAGATAAGTTTCCTATTTTTTAGATCTTAGTTTAAGGTTTTTTTGTAATAGAATAAGTAGCTTATTGAATATACTCTAGCTTATTTATAATAGTTGATTTCTCTGGCTTTATTTAGCGTATTTTGCCTCCTTATGCTTTCATATTCTGACTTAATTTTTTGATACCTCGCCTATTTTTAAAATCGTGACGTACGTCGTACATATTACTGTTTATGCATATATTTATTTCTATTCAGGTATAAATTAAATAAAAACCTAACTAAACTGTGTAGCAAGTTTACATACATAGATTAATGCGTAGGCAAAAACAATATCGATCTAGGTAACCAACCCCATAAAATCCCCCGCAAAATACCTAGTTCAGCAAACGTTCTGTCCGTCTATATCTCATTTGCTATTCGTACTTCATTCACGACAATTTCCTCCGGCGGCGCCAATAAACTGCAGTTAGGATTTAGTTATGTTCAGTTTAGTATTCAATTCGATAACTTTATGCGGTCAGTGTTTAAATACAACTAGTTGTAGTTTGTACCTAACCAGTTCCATGTTCCGTCATACAGTTGTTGGTAAATTAACTTTGTCGTTCCGAAGTTTGCTACTAACTTCATGATTGTCAAAATTGACGAACAAAACACTACAGCACAGTCATAACTCTGCTGACTGATTTATGATCGATCGGCCCGTGTGACTGCTACTTAGCCACGAGCCCTTCAGCCAGTACAATGTACAGACCACAGTACATCAAGTTACCACAATCTGTCATATTTCTACAATAGATTTTCAACCTTATCACAATAGTGGAAGGTAGATGGTCGATTGGTAAAATTTGACAGATTGGTAAACGTTGACCTGCTATCGTCTGTACAAGGATCTTTAACTTTAATTTATAATATCTGTAGTTTTATTGTACACCTGCATTGTGTGCAACTAAATTATTATATTCTATTCAGTATATAATAAAAGGTAAATTCATTTACTAAACGGAAAAAGTCTTTGTATGGCAATTAAAGAATATCGAACATTGAAGAGCACAAGAGCTGAAAGGAACTAAAGATTAAGCTGGTTTTTGTATCGCAGTACTGGAAGTATGCATAACGTGATGAAATTAAAAAACTGCCAAGAAATTAAAATGGTCTCCCACAAAACCGGCAATCTAACTTTCATAAAATCTTTATTAAGTTTTTGATTGACAAACTGGATTGTTTTCTACAAAATTAATGAGCTTGAGTGTTTTTTAGTTCATACTAGCTTCGCAAAAAATATTAACACTGAAATTACCCTTTACGTTCATTTTCTTTGTAGTTATTTTAAAGAACAAAAACATACTGACTCATTCAGGGCATAGTAAAAAATGCAGACGAATTAAAGATTTATTTTTCATCCTGTTCACTGAAGCGGGATTAAAAAACGCCTGAAAAAAAAGCTGCTATTGTTTACCTATTCATAAATACGATACCTTTTAAATAAAAACTGAATCTTTTTGCTCATGACGCAATATACTTTATGACAATATTATGAATTAAATTTGTGCAAGAATAAGCACTTCAAAGTGCTTATTCTTGGTCCTTGCATACAGACAGACTGTGTTTAGCTGACTGCCAAGAGGGCTCGTTTGTAAATGTTTAACTTCAAACCACTTATGGTTGCACTCTTCCAAAGAGGATAAGAAACTGCAAGATACCTTTTTTTATAGCGCTATATTTTATATATTCCAGTGGTATTGTCAAAACATTTCTATATGAATATGTCAATTATAATGAATATGTCAATTATAATCAGTATTCAACGTATGTTAGGTGAGTGAGCACACCTGTCGGCGGGCGATGCAATATCGCGTTGTGGAGCATTCGTCTTATTGAATAGGTATTCACGATATACCTTCGCTTAAGTACCTATATCGTCATTTGAAATTCTAGTGTGTGGCCTATTGGTTTAAGCAGCTACCTCTTAAGTTAGATTGATTTTAAATCAGGCGCATGTAGCTCTTTGAATGTTCTTCAATACGTATCTATACGGTAAATAATGTGATAGAGCAGTCTAAATACAAACTGCGAGGTCTGTACATTGGCAAAATTAATATATACAGCTAAATATTAACAGCCGAGCAATATAAAAAAAATCTATCGAACTATCGTAATGTATTTATAAATGAAACTTAATATATCTTTAAAACATCACAAACTGCGCAACATTGAAACTTGCCAGACTTAATCAAAATCTTGAATAAAACACGCTCTCGACTGCGACATCACATGAATTTATTATTCTAAAGTCTGTACCTACATTTGTGTGCAGTCCGTTGCACCGAGAGCATCAACCTGGTACAATGGGCCCGCAGCGTAACGCAGCGATTCGCAGCGGTCCGCAACGCTCTGCAACGGTCTGCAACGGCCTGTGACATGCTTTGTGGGATGAAATCTGATGCCTGCGGCTTTAGCTTTGTCCATTCTAGAGTTCTGTCTTTGAAACTGTTGCGTATTGGTTTAGCAAGGAAAGGGGCGATGATTAAGCGCCAGTTACAGTCGCAGATTATGTTCTACATAGCTATCTGATATATAATGCCATAGATAAGTAGTCAAATTAAAAACGTTTCTCTGGCATGATCTGTCAGATAGCTATCTAGAACTTTACCTAGAACCTGTATAACTGGCCGTAAGCATTTTATTTGACACAAGCGAGATTTGTTTGCTGTTGTATGTATAGTTGTCTCATGTCTGCTATGGCAAAGGGTCCGTTATGAAAAATCACGTGTGCTACCTTATCCTATTTTACAGCACTGTTGTGCAGACGACAGCACGTCAAGTTACCACAATCTGTCAAATTTCTGCGATAGATTTTCAACCTTATCACAATAGTGGAAGGTAGATGTTCGATTGGTAAAATTTGACAGATTGGTATACGTTGACCCGCCGTTGTCCGTACATACTAACTTAGGTCTTTTTCCTGACGTAGGCGTAGCATAGCTGAAATGCACCTAAAACCGAAACTGCTTTTTCATTTGCTTTTTGCAGCTGTAATTACCTAATATACCAACTTTCAACAACAATTATATTATAACAAACGCAGTTTGCTATGAAACTTCCACGTCATGCCCATGATGGGTTTGTCTGCGAAGCGTGACGTAAACTTTATGTGATGCAGCTATTCCCAGAAGAGAGTTATCGTAATAGTTTTCCGCAAAGGTCAAACAAACAGCTAACACAGACCTCCATTTTGTGAGGAACCTGCTATCTGTACTACCATTTATGGCTTTTATTTTTAATTGGAACTTTATCAAATTAGTAGCTTGGTAGCAATTGGCAATTAGTAGAATGGATTATTGTAGAAAAACGATTATTTTACATGCTGGTGTTCTTATTATATTGATACTAGGGGATATTGTTTCCAATTACAAATAGCCGAGTCTTTAAAAAAAGATGGCATCTGTAGATAACAATATTCAATCTTTAAGAAAAATACGTGCAAATTACGTGTAAGAATAATAAGTAGGTACTTAATTCTTTTTAGCAACGTTTTAACCAGAAATATTTTTAAAGTATATTTTACTCCCTGCCATAGCTAATGCAGAAGTTTGAAATTCTCTACAGATAATAAGTGCCTATAACTTTTGGCGGCAGCTGTCACTTTCGCGGGAAAACTCGCGCCATGTGAGTCTTCAACATTTAAACTTGGAATGTATCTATTAGGCATATTGGCATATTACACACGAACTGAGAAAAAAAGTTAATTTTAAAAACATATGTGAATTCCGAACAAAATGTTTTCAGATAGGTAAGTGGGAATTACGGCCAGTTTCATACGGACCCATGGCACTGGCCCTTAGACAAAAAAAAAACAATTCTTAATAACTATGAAGTCTTTCCACATTCCACATTTTTTCCACCCATTCAATTATTCATAAAATCTAATAAGTAGGTAATCAAGATAGTCAACATCTTTAAAAACATGTTTATAATATTCTTGCTTATTTTAAATTGTGAAGAAAACAGAACGTCAACGGAAAATTCCTACGGGCTTTATTTTATTTTCCGAGTACTCCTTTTTCTTCGTCGCGCCATCATAACATAACTTTACTATAGGTCAGTCAATTTATATAAAAAAAAAACTAATATAATATGTTAACTTCATAAGTTCTTAAAAGTCGTGGTGGCCTAGTGGGTAAAGCACCAACCTCTCAAGTATGAGTGCGTGGGTTCGATTCCTGGTCAGGGAAGTACCAATGAAACTTTTCTAAGTTGGTATGTACTTTCTAAGGTGAAGGAAAACATCTTGAGGAAACCTGAACTCTAAAGTCAGACTTTAGAGTCACCAACCCGCATTGAGCAAGCGTGGTGATTAATGCTCAATCCTTCTCCGTGTGAGAGGAGGCCTGTGCCCAGCAGTGGGGCGATAAAAAGGCAACTACAAAAAAAACTTTATAAGTGTGCAAACACAGCAACACACATACATATTACAAAACCTCGCACCAATTAACTTGTTTCTATTTCAACTTAGTCCAACAGTACCAAGAAAGTGTATTGTCTAACGCTATTACGATACGCTCCGTACGTTGCTCTACTAATTCATTTACCTACTTGGTAAATATAGTGCATGTTCAGTACACAATATTATTATGTGGAGCAACTTTGAGTGCCTATTAAGACGCACCTGCTTGTTTGAACGACGATTCCATAACCAAGTTAGCGGAGGGAAAATTGGTCGTGGAAACAATTTTAATAAAATGACAACTTGAATGTTCCTTTGTTATTAGCAAATTATTATTTACATACTTGAAGTACTTAATAAGAATATTAAGTTCCGATGCGGGCCTACTTGCTACGTAGGTAAACATTGAGAGACTTACTACAGCAAAGATAAACACACGTTCAACACGTGTTTTAAAAATGTGGAGAATTTTCTGAAAAACGTGTTGAACATGCGTTTATCCTTTTGTAGTAAGACCCTGAAACTTTTTGATTTATTATACCTCGTGAAACTTTCATTTACCACAATTTCTTCAGATATATAACATTTCAAACTCTCAACTTGAAGAAAACGAACAGACTTCGCCATCACTGGTCTCATAGCTAGAAGAACAAAGAGACCACTTCTGATTGGCTGCACAGAGAACACAATAAGTATCTCAAGACTAGTCACAAATGTTTGTGAAGTCGCTCTGTTCTTGAGATCGTGTTATCCAGCTGAAAACTACTCGTACATCTCAGAGTCAAGATATGAAGCATTATTTGCTAAGTACTTAGATATAACTGGGTTGGTATTGTGTTTGCTTTAAAATAGGTCAAATAGCATATAGCAACATCTAAAGTTAGGAAGTGAAATTGTAACGAACTCCTTGAATTTAGTTATGACTAGCCGTTTTCCCGCGGTTTCACTCGCTTCCCGTGGGAATTACTGCCCGTACCCGGATAAAATATAGCCTATGTCACTCGTGGATAATGTAGGTTTCGAATGGTGAAAGAATTTTTAAAATCGGTCCAGTAGTTTTTGAGCCTATTCATTACAACCAAACAAACAAAGTNCTGCCCGTACCCGGATAAAATATAGCCTATGTCACTCGTGGATAATGTAGGTTTCGAATGGTGAAAGAATTTTTAAAATCGGTCCAGTAGTTTTTGAGCCTATTCATTACAACCAAACAAAAATATGACAAAATGCCGTATCTACTCATGTTAAACATGTTGTAAGGTGGGTAGTAAGCATTTTTGTTTCCTATTTTTTTTTAAACACAGGCTGGTTCTTTACTGTTGAAAGTGTAAGGAGTAAATATTACGCAATAAATATTGCGCCAATCGTTCAGGACTTTACAAAAGCACTGAAGAATTTGTACTACGAGCCTCCGACATAATTAAAGCCTCCAAATACCCCTAATCGTCTATTTACTGCCTCGTAAATACTCGTATTTAAAGAAGGACATTAAATATTCAAATAAGAAGCCTTATTCTTGATAACGTGCAATAAAATGGCGGAGTTATTCAACGTTTTTAATACGAAGGCAGCCATTACTGGAAAATTTCGCGCGATAGCAATGGCACTTCGTATCGGACCCCTTTGAATTTCGAACCGGGAAAATTAACATTGTAACTTGACAGTGTTGTTTTTTTTTTATTCTTGGACTCTGGCCAATGTGAGGATAGGGAAGTACTCTGAAGCTTTTGAAAATGGAATTCATTTGAATAATATTCTGTTGCAATAGTGACAATGCTATACAACGTGATAGTTAAAAAGTTAATGATCCTTACATGTAGAAATGCGGAATAATGAGAAGACTCTAACATCAATATAAGAAATACACAAAGTCTTTTATCTCCATACAGTGTGCTAGAAACAAGGTAACTTGTATTAGTTAATAAGCAAACATTCAATGAAATGTTCTCTAAAGAAAAACCCTCTATCTCTCAACAAACATGGTAAGGTCGGTAGGGGCAAGACCGAACGGTTTTTCGATGAGATGAGCAGTGTTGTGTTTGAAGACGTGTAGAACCGTACATATAAGCGTATTCTAAAATGTTTTTTGTCATGAGTAAAGAGCAAAGAATATATTTTTGTATCATATTAATACCTTCCTATTAAATCTATTCGAAAGCAGAAAAAAAAATAAGTTAAATGTTGTTATTACGAAAATATGTCTAGGGGAAAGACAAAAAGGTGATGGGGAAAGACCGAAATAGTTTCTAAAATCGTTCAAATGAATATCTGACGCTGTTGATGCTCACTAGTCTTTATTTTGAAGTGCCTAGAATACTCGGAACTACCAGTAGTGTCAAAATGCCTTGGCATAACAAAGATAAAACGAATTATTTGTTTTGTATATTTCAATCTTACCCCACCGGGGAAAGATTGAAGAAGAGGTTCCCAAACTTTTCACTACAGCTTAAAAATGAATTTAAAAAAATACTGTCAATCAAATAAATCCTTTTATTAATAATAATAATTAAAATCCACACAATTTGAAATGAAACTATGAGTTTTGAAATCGGGGTCAGATCGAAATTTTTATTGTTCTTCTTACCCCTTCAAATTTTTATGGGTGAAGATGGAAAGTTGTAATAACTCCTAAAATTACG
>NWSH02000525.1:4639212-4655784 GCA_002382865.2 Heliothis virescens | reverse complement strand
ACCTGTCCAACCTTAGTGTACGGAGTCCAAAAGGCTAGAACGAAGGTTTGCACAAATAGCTCTCGGGGTGTGAATAAACCCTAAAGTTGTTCACTGAGTAAGAGAATCTTCACTCTACTGGAACAGATATTGTTAGAAATCCTGTTAAAGATAAGTGGTAAATGTCATGAATTACGAAATTTGAGAATATTTTCAAGATTTTTTTTTTTTTGTAGTTAAAAGTTTATTTTCTTTCAATTAAATCAAAAATCATGTACTATTACGAGCATTCTATTTTAAGAACGTATCCGTCCTCCATATTTTTGTCTATAATTACTTAAACAAAAAAGTTAAAAAAAAACATGGGGAATGACTCAGAGTGAGGGATTATATTTTTTACAGGATATTTGAATAAGAAACAGGAATAATAAAGGAAAATATGTATTTTCTCTGCATTATAAAACAACAACAAGGTTCAAACCCCCTTAATTGTCATTTGAACTAAAATGAACTCAAAACATTATCAACTTAAGGTAGGTTACAAAATGTTTTTTATACTGAACTTACTTCTCTTAAATTCTTATTAAACTTTGTCAGTTTACATTACCAGTTATATTACGTTTTCATTAATATTTTTTACTTTAGTCTATTCTTCTTCATGTTTAGAGTAATCCTTATTTTAATTGCATGCGTACAATATTTGTGTTTAAAGTCAATATTAGATCCAGTTCCTAAACACACCATTACCACTGAGTAGGGTCAGCGTCAGATGAGGTCCCAAACTTTAATATGACTATATGGCCTTTTTACATAGATACCAGTTAGCCTCCAATGTTATTTTCTGTCAGTAATACTCTCATTCCCTTTTGAGTTTTCTCTCATATCCCATTCTTTGGATCGTGCCATTTATTCTTACGTATACCGATGTCGGTTAAAGACCTGTTTCGAATAAAATACCATGATAATGATACATGCTCTCTCGAAGACTCTCGCTCATGAGCAATTATATCGTACTAATTATTATAGAACGCATCGTATCTGAGGGTGGTATCCTCAAGTGTTATCCCCTTACTTCTAACATGTCTGTCTGTAGATCTCTGAGTGGTGATGCCATGAATTTTAATAAGCACAAATAAAGAGTGTTAGTGTCACCCTTACATTTATATATTTCAGTCACTCCGCACTCTCTCGCTCTCACATCACGCCGAGATACCACTCGAAATTCACTCTCTAGTTACCAACTCACTCATCAGTGATCCTGATGAGCTATACTGCTCGACGGCAGCCTCTAGACGCAGAATAGGAACGTCATATCACAATTACTCCACCAGGCTGTCTTCGAGTCTGTACCTAATATTGTACGAATTCAAACAATATTTGCCGTCTTTATAAAGACTGTCCAGTAATAAAGTGCCTACTATATTAACTCCATGAACTTGGGAAGAAGTCCAATTCGGACTCAATGGTTTTTAATATTTATCTGCGAGCCCGGGCCAACTTCTGGCCGGTGACCAGTTATCCTTACAACCATCTTAAAGCTGTAGAGTAAATACCATATTCAGATAATACATGCCAATACCGATTATATCAACAAATCGAATTCCGATAGTACTTGAGGAATGATTTTTATTTGGGGGACATAATAAAAATGGAATTTCTTTTGTATCAATTAGTCGTTGGTAAAAGAAAGTTTTAAGAGAAAATAACATACATTTCTCATATATATTTAGAAATATTTTATTAATGCAAATATTTTTTCCTCCGAGATACACCGGTATTTCAGTTTGTTTTTTGGGCTAAGGGACATGGTGAGGGAATGATTTCAGGGTATAAAACAAGCCATATCTTTTTTTCTTTAGCGACTATGTTTTTCTTTTGCTAGCAAAAGTAGTATAGACAGCGTACATTGAAATAAAAAATACACAACATAGTTAACCTAATAGGGACACGGCACCGTCAACTCAGGAATCAAATTTCGGAATTTTTGACATTTACCCAAGTATGCATAAATTGACCAAGTAACAATACTTACTTTGTGTCCTGAAGATTAAAAATTATTGTCAGTAAACACTATAATATAAGTTTCAATATACCTACAGTAAAATTTCAATCAACATTGTGCTGTATGCTTTAGAGATAAAGTTGAAAATCAATTATTGAAAGACAGATTGTAGCTCAATGGAAAGTAAAATGTCTCATCTGGCATGTGATGTGCATCTTTAGGTTCCTACTGTACATACTTAAAACTCAATCATTTATTGCATTCCATATGTGATACCCGGTGTTGCACAGAATTTAGGTACAGACAACAGCACATCAAGTTACCACAATCTGTCAATTTCTGCAATGGATTTTCAACCTTATTACAACAGTGGGTAGGTTAATATTGATCGGTAAAATTTGACAGATTCGTATACGTGACGCTGCTTCGTCTGTACAATATGGATCCTGTCGGGCACAGCCAATTAGGAGAGAGGAAAGAGTACCTACTAAGTGCAAATCTTTCGACCCTCTACAGACAACACGACGGACCTACCTTTGGATAAACCTAAACTCAGAGAGTTCATCAAACCTTCTAATCTCTA
Organism: Heliothis virescens; assembly: GCA_002382865.2. Taxonomy (NCBI): domain Eukaryota; kingdom Metazoa; phylum Arthropoda; class Insecta; order Lepidoptera; family Noctuidae; genus Heliothis; species Heliothis virescens. Next base: position 4,653,220 of record NWSH02000525.1, on the reverse strand, counting down.
GTTAGAGCATATAGTATAATGTTATGGACTAGGTGATTAATGTGGGCATTGTTCATAATGTGCGACCATTATGAATAATGTCTAGCTCTATTGGGCTAAGTGATTAAGTACTATCTAAACTTCATTAGTTATCACATTGCAACGGTCATTATTATATTGCTACATGACATTTGGGCAGTTTGATAATAAGCCAAATTTGACGTGGTGCAGGGAGGAAAGAACGCGTGACACGGTTTGACCAATCAGAGACCGCTATTCAGCTATGCGGCTCGTGCGGCGGGGCGCTATTGTTTTGTGTTTAGTTTTGCATTGTAAGCGAATACGGACGAACGCGGATAGGTTTTAATTTCGTAACTCATTGTCCAAAAAAATATATATCCTAGAAACATTAGCTGAAAGTTAGGTTTTAATGACAGAAACGAATTGCTGTAAATCCGACTGCACGCAGTCTTGTCTGTACCTACCCCTAGAGTGTAATTCAAAATCGCGTAGGCGCGGAGAGGCGAGGCGGGCCGCGAGTTGAGGAGCAGGTGGTTGTAACACTCGCCACCGCGGCTGAGGCTGGTCGGCACCGCCGGCCAGCAAGCCGAAGCTGCGGTGGTGAGCGTTAAACCTATCTGCGACGATAAACTCGCGTGGGACCGCCGGAGCCCCGCAGCGCCGGAGCCGTGACAGAAATCATGCTTGCTGCAAAAAACTGAAACTTCCACAATGACAAAATAATGACGTTCCAAGCTTTACAAAATCTGACTGATTACTTAAATTGTTAAACATTTAGTTTATTCTAAGTAACAATAAAAATGAAAAATTACTGATCAAAGTTTGTATTACTCTGCCCAAAGGGCGATGTACAATATGTAGAATGCCCGGTCAATTAGATTATTTGAATGATTATTATTAAATTGCTCTCTCAGATTGGGCATTTTTCATAATGACCGGGCATTATGTATAATGCAAAATTTATTATTTGGTCCATAACATATACATGTAGACAAGTCTGTACCAATGACCTTTACATAACTACAAGCGAAAGCAATAATCTTCAGCTGTCATCTGAAACGACACGCCTGACTGTCACCTTTGATATTGAAAACTCAAACAGAAAATAACTGTAACTGTCGCTACACTGTGTACTAATGATATCATTACGTAGTGACTAGTAATTTAAATGATGAAATACTATAAAATAAGTCGTTACATATTAGGATAGTCTATCAAGTTGTGATTGTAGGTTGTTGGTTTGGGTCGACAATCATTAGCATAACTACGTCCTTCGATTTGAACAGGATGCAAAACAACAGCTTGTATGTATATAGGGCGTGGAATAATTGGTCGTCATCCTAATGAAAAAAATAAGTTTTAAACACAGAAATATTAATAACAGGAGAAGTGGTAAGTGGGCGTGTCGCTGTCTCCTCGAACAGGCGATCGTACCGCAAATAATTCGTAAATTCCGTCTCCGCGAACTAGTCTGAACTGTTTTGCTATAAATACATTGCTCCTTCACAACTACGNATATTTGCCGGGTTGGAGCGGTGCCGGTACAATGTGCCATGACCCTTTCATCCAACGGCAACGGCAAAAAAAATACATAATGCATTATTATGTATATTTTAGACCATCATTGGAATCCGTTGTAAATGTTAACCTAATGAAATTCAGCGATGTTGTAATATACAAACTGACAATGTTATTATTGTACCACATAGACGTATTGAACTCATTTAAAATTCAAATTAACAACTGTAGGTACTGCTAATTACATGACAATTTATCTGAGTAAAATTTTCGCAAATGTGGAACCGACACAATTCGAATTCCATTTAGCTTTTAACATGATTCGAGCTTCAGTGAGGCGCGAAATCCGCATCATACTTACGTGTACTTTTATCGATTAATTACTCGAGTATTTCAGTGATTCGCGTTTTATTATTCAGTTCAATAATTTCAGAAAAGTAAACAAAAATGTACACTTGAAATTCTATTAATCACAGCGAACTATTTATTATTTTTCACAGCAATTTACTTTAAATTGTGGTACATGCAATACAATTACAAGAAATTGCTGTGTAGTCGTATTTTAAATTGTACCGACATTATTAACATACCTACTGACAAACCTACATTTTGAAATATTCTTTAGGAGACTATTCTCACACAAAATAAATTGTATTCACTGTATCCATTCTCTTGAATGTCAAATTCCGGTATTCACAATAAATATGACAAAATTCCGACTAGTTCTTGTTCCGTTGCCAAAATTTCATCCTGGCACCAAAAACAGGATACAAAGTAAAATATATTTCACTTCAAATAAGAAATAATTTCGTCGGCCACGACTTCACGGACCGTGAAATTGTTACAATTTGCCCTACTTAAATCTTTTTGTTTCACGCAGAATAATTGTGGTGTTTCATTCAAATATCCGCCGTTAGTCACTTGGGCTGTGTCCAAATACCTATCGTCTATGTAATTGGCATATGTCCGTTCTGTTATCTATACATTGTGACTATTGGAAGCCACACCTGTCGCTAATTCAGTTTATGTATGGACATTTGGACTGAAATAGTCTTTCTAAAAGCGTAAGCTGTTCCTAATTTGCTTTCACACATAAATGACTTCAATATATGCTGAGCATTATCATCTGCCTAGCCTTTTCCCAACTATATTGGGGGTCGGCTTCCAGTCTGACCATATGCAGCTGAGAACCAGTGTTTTACATGAAATCACTGCCTGTCTCCACAACCCAGTTACCCGGGCAACCCGATACCCATTGGTAAAACTCCTGCAATATATGCTGAGCATCGTTAAAAGAAATGCAAATTATTCTAATGAAAAGACAGTGTTATTTCATCTTTTAACTAAATAACTCCCAGTTGACCACAGCCGCAGACACACGCAACCGAGACATCGATTTGGGCCACAAATCGATATCAATTGCACCCCAGGCGATTACATTAACGTGAATCATATCACGTGATGTCCAGTCGTACGTAATATTACCGCATAATGAATAATTAGCGCTATGTTAATTATGTCTAGCTCGATTATCTAGTGACTTAATATTATTATGATAAGTGACTTCTCAGTAACGGTCCAGATTCTGATTAAATGAAGAATTTAACGTTAAGATGTTTATTATAATGTAGTAAATAATTTATGGTTCAGCGCAACTCTTAGTGGCAAAAAGATTAAACTAGAGGTTGATGATAAGGATGCCAGTGATTACCTGATATAGCAAGTCAATAAAATCTATACTAATATTATAAAGCTGAAGTTTGTTTGTTTGTTTGAACGCGCTAATCTCAGGAACTACTGGTCCGATTTGAAAAATTATTTCAGTGTTAGATAGCCCATTTATCGAGGAAGGCTATAGGCTACTTTTTATCCGGGTGCGCGCAGTAGTTCCCACGGGAAAGCGGGTGAAACTGCTGGCGGAAGCTAGTAGTAAATAAAATACGACCACGCTTAATAGTGCACTTCCCAATATTTCGTGGAAAGCGGGAGTGGTATTTTGCCAATACACACCGCACATCTGTCTCCCGTGTTGACAGAATTTAAATATTTGGCATGGGAATTAACACACGTAGGTATAATACTACCTAACAGAATATTTTGCTAATCGTCATAACTATGTCACGTCTAGCCCACACTAATCCAGATATATTATGCCGACTAAATTCTAGCCTCACCTAGATTCAATAAAAATATCACGAAATATTATTGGATTAATAGCCTTTCGCTAGAAGAGCCAAAATAAATAAATAACATTTATGATTTCTTGGATATATCACTAAAAACGCTGAGTTATTCACGCGATTGATATGTAAAAAATCTCAATCTGAGGTATGAGTTTTATAAAAGTAGAAATAGTTGTGGAATGTATTATTATTATTCAATGTAAGTACCTACTTAAGAAATAATAAATAGCTCGTGACTAAGTCAAAGCTGCGCGGTCGACCGATCATAAAGTTAAGCAACGCATGGCGCGGTCGGTCCGTGGATGGGTGATCTTGTCATAACGAGTTCTTCCGTGTTTCGGAAGGCACAAGATAAACTGGTGGATCCCGGCTGTCATTTGACCATCATTGACAGTCAGAAGCTAGAAAGTCAGACAACCAGTCTTGCCAATGGGTATCGGGTTGCCCGGGTAACTGGGTTGTGGAGATACGCAGTCACTCTATGTAAAACACTGGTTCTCATCTGCATCCAGTTAGACTGGAAGCCGACCCCAGCTGCGGGTTGTTCGAAAGAGTTACCGCGGCCCTGGCACACAAAGAGCTCCCGAAGGAACACGGTGGGTTTTAGTCAGTAAAAGTCTGACACTCCCTTCCGCTGTCACCCACAGCGGGAGGNCCTGCATCTGGTTAGACTGGAAGTCAACCCCAAAATAATTGGAAAATGGCTAGGCAGATGATATTCAATGTAAGTACTTAGGTCAAAAAGTAGGCTTACAAAGGTCACTTTCCTCGCCAATTGACTACCGTACGCTTCCGATAGAAAAAGGATGAAAGAGTATGGTTTTGCCCAGTAGTGGGGCAGTATTGGCTAAATTAATAAAAAAGGTATTAATATTAATCATGTACTAAAATAACAGTTTTTTGTCAAACAAATGAGCTTATCTATTATGATAACATTTGGTACAGAATTACTCTTCAAATAGCTATGTAAAACGCAAAAAAGTTTATTCATGGTGTGAATTTAACAACGACACCCACTAAGTAGTACTTAAGATCTCGAATCTGCCTTGGATGGTGGAGCCAGACAGCTTGTCTCTCCGAATATCGATTACACATCGAGATGGCCTATATATTTGGATGCTGCGAGCTTATTCTGAAACCTACCATAAGTTTGCATAGCTATAACTTGTAGACTTGAATATAGATGGATAAAGAGAGAGAGATGAAGACCAAAGAAAATATACATAGATGCCTGAAAGATGACATGAGTAAGAAGTGAATGTCAGTATAACAGGGAGAAATGGCATCAGAAAACATATTGCGCCAACCCCAAATACATTTGGGGTCAGGGCAGGAATTATTGAACTTGTAGACAGTAATTATTACTTGACAAAATTGTTTTAATGCTGTAATGTATGAACTACGATGACAAGGAGTAAATAAAGTGCTGAAAGTTTGGAAACAAAACTGTCCTGAATTAAATATGTTTCGCATCTGGTCAAAAGTTACTTGAAACAACAAGAAAATTAATTTTGGTAGCTAAGATTTGATAAATATAGGTCTGTTTACTGCCATAAAATTAATATCTATATCTAATTGTTCAAATTAATATGGTTAAATATATAGTATTAACCATCATCGTGAACATGATCGTTAGAGAAAAACACCTGACAAATTAATATTAAATTAATTTCCTTAACAATTTTATTTGATTGATACATTATATGATATGCCTTTGAAATTATTTGCCTTGTAGTGGTTCAAAGAGCTTAGCCAACTTAGCACTTCGAAGCAACAATCCAACTGATAAACTACATACTTACATATTGCCAATATATTAGTTTCCAACTGCACGAGAACAGTTCCCAGCTTTGAGGTTTTAATTGCAAGCTTATAAACTAGAACTCCTATTAAATACACGTAAAGTTCTATCATAATAAAGTTTTCCAGGGACACGTAAAGAATTATTATTATGTAGCTGTTTATTATATTCCGGAGAGAACTGCAAGCTCTCATTGTTTTCAATCTAGTTAACTTACTAAATTATTGAGCGAGGGAAAAGTGGGGGGCTGTGAGAATGTTCGAAAGAGTTACCGCCACCCAGGTACACTAAGGGTTTAAGAGGGAACACGGTGGGTTTTGGTCAGTAAAAGTCTGACACTCCCTCACGCTGCACCTACAGCGTGGGGCGTCAACTTTAGAAATGCGAAGTTAATTTTGGTTATTAAAAAGAAAATAGTGACAATTTTCCTATAAGTATATATCTATAACAGCCTACAAAATATACTCAGTTAGGTAACAGATAACATCTCATACCAAAATAGGTCATACAAAGATCTACTACATGAATAGGTCGCATATTCAACAATACAAAACGACGAACGAAATAACAATATGAATTTCGTAACGACTGACATTTGCATAAAGATTCCATCTCAAGACGTACGTAACAGGCGATCGTTTCCGTCTATCGATTTATTTTCCCGTCATTCAACGATCTAAAAAAGTTAAATAAATACCAGGAATCGATTCAAAATTGGCTGCAGAATCGAGTGATGTTTGCTGATATAAGTTATTGTAACAGGTGCAACTCTAGCGAGACAGTGAGCTTTAGTTTATTTATTTTTGTACATTCTGATGCGGAAGTGGTGATTCTTAACTGAAATGTTATTTCTAAAATAAGTTTGTGTGACTCAACAATATTGCCCTTGACCAACTTTACCATTTTTATGAAATTAATGGGCAACACCTGCTATTTCCCAACAGCAAAGTACCACTGTTTGTACCTGTCGAAAGTGCTTATTATTCTGTGACCTGACCTCCTCAACACAGTTAGGTATCTGGACGATACGATACCCCTTGATAATACTGGCTGTTAGACTTTCTGCCAATTGATTACTGGGGCTTATAAAAACGTGCCTTCGAAAACAGCACCGCAGAATACAAACAAAGAAAAAATTGAAGCTATCAATATATCAACGTACCAACATATACTAGTGTACATTATATGTGAAAAGAATACCAGTTCAAGGGAAATAGGCTATCTATCAAATAATAAGGTCACGTCAGAGACCTCGAAACTGAGCTCAAATCGTTTAGAACAATAAATTACTATTGACGTTAAGAGACCCGCCCTTCACTAGAACTTTTTTATGGAAAAACATTTGAAGAGTAAGTTACAACTTAGTTTCAGGTACTAAGTATGAAAGGTACAGACGATAAGACATCAAGTTACCACAATCTGTCAAATTTCTGCAATAGATTTTAGACCCCATCACAATAGTGGAAGGTTTATGTTCGATTGGTAAAATTTTACAAATTCTAATTATTTTAGGCAAATAATGCATTTTCATTTCATTTGAGAGCAACAATTTAGGCAAATTACGCTATCAGCTGTCGTCATTGTTTTGCTAATACCTAGTAATTATAATGTATTCAACGGATAAATGCTAATGAACATAACTATGCACTAAATTACATACATTTTATATAAAGCTTACTCAAAACTTTGCCATTCCTAACGTGGTTAAAATGGTATATGGTAGCCACAAAACATTAAGTACACGATGGGTCCCAACGTACCTACTTTGCGTACAAAAAAGGGGTCCTAAGTCCACTTTGAAACTTCTTTTTATGCGCTTAGTATAAAAACTCGAGTTTGGCAAGTAACTAGCTCAATTTATACGTATTGTATTAAAAATCACTTGAAAATCTGTCTATACTATCTATGCAATAATTATAAAGATGAAACTTTTTTTGTTTGTACCTTAAAAACTCCGAAACTACTGAACCGATTAGAAAAACTCTTTCACTGTTGGAAAGCTACTCTATCCCTGAGTAACTTAGCACCGCATTTGCGTGCGACAAATTCTACATATCAGTAAAAATTTATGACTTGGCTGTTTCGTTACTTACTTTAACAACTAAATATTCGCATCACCTCCACGATGGTAGCGAAACGGCGATGCCATAGACTTTTACTGATATGTTAAAGTTGTGAAGTTAGGGTCGTTAGAGTTAGGCCGTGTAGATTCAGAAGCTTGGCTCTACATGGGATCTTATATATTTTTCACAGGGCAAAGCATTGTGGTCCTCTTGGGAATATTTTACATGAAATGTTTTGGTGGGATTTAATTGATTCCTCAGGAAACGCTGACTGCCCTGCGCATACGTTCATCGAACGCCTACGCTGGAGAAACGCTAGTCTGTAGGCGCTCATAGGCTTTATTTTATCCCATTATGAGAAGAAGTTACCCGGGAGGTGGAACCGCGGAAAAACGGCTGGTCACTACAAATAACGAAGAATTTCAGACATGTTTGGAGTACCGGTTACCTTTATTTTTAACTTCTAAGCAAAGTTATTTTTAAGCATAACTGTGGTATGCGACACGGCGCGCTGTGCCAAATCAGAGCTTAAATTTACATAATTTTCATGCTTCGAATTCGTATATTTGCACATTGTTGTAGTCGGTAGCCAAAATGACACATACTGGCTATTACTAATAAAGTAAATGGGTTTGTAGTCCTTGAATTTTCTAGTATATCTACATATCATGTATGTATGAATCACAATTTTATGTTAATACTAGCTTTAGCCCGCGACCTAGTCCGCATCCCGATCAAACTATTTATCTCTAAAAAGCCTGTCTTCTTCTCGATTTTGTCTCCAGGGAAGATTATTGTTTTTCAATAGATTCGGCTATTTTCGAATACACAAAATAATTTTCACATTCATGACATTGTATATTAGGAAGTAGGGAAGTTAAAGATTGGATTGCAGTAATCTCACCAAAGAAATGAATCTGCTGTATGAGAATCATATTTTATGTACAGACAACCTAACTGAATCTGTAAAATTTTACCAATCGAACATAAACCTTCCACTATTGTGATAACGTAGAAAATCTACTGAATCTAAAAAATACTAATTGTAGTAGGTTGATGTACTGGCATCCGTCCGTACAAAACGCTTATGATTAAGCAGATCATGTCTTACACAGAATTAAGTGTCAAATGATTAATTGAGTCTAATTGTGAGTTACTACAACTACTTATTAGTTATTCAGTCAGTTAAGGCTAGACACATTTCTGTAACACGGAGTGCTTTAATGTAGATTTTATAAAATCTGCCAGCTCATCGTGATTAAGTAAGTTTGCTTCAGTAGCGAAACCATAAATTATATTTAAAAGGCTTGAACCAACACTTTATTCATATTTTTTAAACAAGATAAGTCTAGTATTTCATGCCTGGGAAAGAAACAATGAAACACACTGTCATAATGAGGTCATATATAATCTATTTTAAAGTTCAGATTTAACACTTTTCCTGTCCCATGAATCATATGTGATACACACCAATTGTTTAATTATTGTGTCTACTTTGTAGACAGTGAATGGGTTAATTTATATTATGAAGGATCAATGTGGGCTCGTGTGACCTAATCATCCTGTGCTTACATAAGTACAGACATCAACCTACCATAATCTGTCAAATTTCTTCAATAGGTTGTCAACCTTATCACAATAGTGGAAGGTTAATGTCCGATTGGCAAAATTTTACAGATTCGAGGAAGTTGAACTGCCATCGTCTGTGTCTGCATTAGTTTCAAACTCGATGCTCTACGCTATATAATCAAATTAATTACGAAGGCAATACTAGTTGCTGTATAAAGGAAATGTGGGAACAACAATAACAATTAACGTGTGATGGACATTTATTTCCTGAGTGGTGTAAATGTTACTGAAACTTTGTTAAAACTGTGTTATAGTTTCAAACACATTTTAGCTTTCTAGGTAGTAGTATCTACTACCATAACTTGCTTGAATAGTATGAAAATGAAAGCTTACTTTAAGAGATTATTAACTTTAATTGTACGGAAAAGAGCTGAAATACACTGTTCTGCCATATATGTATCGATTTAATTGCAGATAAAGTTAACATCGCGACAGATTTGGCAAAAAGACCAACCAACTTTTGGCTGTTTGCCTTACTTACACTACGTCTAAACCCTAGTCAAAAGCTGTAAAAAAGGAATTAAGATATGATAAAAAAATTACACAAGTAATCTTAGCATGTTACACGTTAAAACAAGGCTGATGATTTAATTGATGATATTAATGGTAATAAAAGCATAAAGCATATTCTCTTAGGTATCGAAAACATTGACATACTTAAAATGTATTGGGGTATTGTTTACTTAGCAATTTTTCCGACGGCATTTTCCGCCAATTTTCCGCCACAAAATCGCTTCAAATGATGCAAATATATGCGTCTACAGAAGCTATAGGCGGTTGGGTATTTTCCTGTGCCTCACTTTCTCGAGGTTTGAAAAATTGCTGCTGCCACGTGTAATCAAACATTGTTGTTTTGAAAACCCCTTTTCCAAATGTATGATACTTAGAATATAAGGCGGAACAGTTTGTTTGTTTGAACGCTAACCTCAGAAACTAGTGGTCCACTTTGAGAAATTCTTTCAGTAGTGGATGGTCTATCTGTCGAGGAAGGCTATGGGCTACTTTTTATCCAGGTGCGCGGAGTGCTCCCAACGGGCCGCGGATAAAACCGCTGGCGAAAGCTAGTATCTAATTACAGAGGACGGAATATCAACCTAATTCTATTGACTGAATCCATTATCAGGTGAAACCAACTGACCTACAACTAAAATTCGATATTCAAATTCAATCTATCGCATTGATCGACGTTTATTTACTTAACGGTGACGTAACCAATCTCCAGCCTGAATTATAGGCAACTGCTGTTAATAAAATAGAGCCAATATTCCTTATTGAATCTCGGTAACTGCCCAATAAACGTTCCACTCGCCCCTTATACTGACAGCAAACTAATAAAAGTACTGAGGCCACTTCAATGTAAATTCCTAAGCTTTATGCGAATATGCCACCAGCTTTTCGTAATTTCTATGTTCTTGGAATGGAATGGAAGTGATAAAAATGCGTTTTCCTATTGTATGTAGGTACATGCATTGTTGAGATTGCGGGTGAGGAATATTTGTAGCAAGAGCAAGGATTCGCATGAAAAATGCCGGCAGCAATTTGTTTCTGCTGTTGTTGTCAATTTGTAAGCAGAAAAGCGTTGAAAAATATGTTAGGTAGGTACCCAAATGGCGGTACTTTTCATTCCCATAAGACCTGCATTTTTTTTTCTACGTGTTTTCACCAGGGACTTTTCAATTAACCATTAGTCTCAAAATTACCTAGAACTTTCACGTAACTGTTGTAATCTATACTAATATTATAAAGCTGAAGAGTTTGTTTGTTTGAACGCGCTAATCTCAGGAACTACTGGTCCGATTTGAAAAATTATTTGAGTGTTGGATAGGCCATTTATCGAGGAAGCCTATGGGCTAATTTTTATCCGGGTGCACCGAGTAGTTCCGAGTTCCCACGGGACGCGAGTGACCCCGCGTAAATGGTGGAAATAGCGTCGTAAAAATATGCGAGAAACAGGCATGATGTATATTCGTCATCATAAAAAACCGGCCAAGTGCGAGTTGGACTCGCGTTTGAAGGGTTCCGTACCCCATCCTCCTTATTTTTTTTTTGAAGTGAAAACTTCTTTAGCGGCGTTGAGCACTTTTTGTATGGGGAAAAATATATAAACTCGCGACAGGTATCACGTGACCGAAATGTGAAACCCAAAATCGTGAAACCCGAAATTCCATAGAAATTCCGTAAGTACAGGTCGGTAAGACATTTTATGACGTTTCAATTCAAACATGTGACATTTGACAACAGTGTCAGGCTTAGTAATTATCATTTAAAATCATAGATGGAGTTTGGGTTTTTATTTTTATAAAATGAAATAGTGCCGGAGTATCTTTAGGTTAGCATCCAGGCCACAGCAATAAACTCAAAATATATATTTGAATAATTCTAGCTCAACCAGAACCCTCAAAATCGAGGAAAGACATGTGAGAAAAAATGTGTTGCGCCATCTATAATTTTTCAAAGTCAAGTAGTTAGTTAAGTATGAAAGTACGAGTATAGTTTTTTTTCTTCAAAATCATAGATGGAGTCGTGCTTAAATTTTGATTATATTTAATCGTGTTGACCCCAACACGATTAAATATATTTAGTTTACCTTCCAGTACAGTCATAGGGACAAAAGATTTTTTTGAGGAATTCTCAATATCGAGGGCAAGTGATGACAGTAAAAAGTAGTTGTGCTCTTTCTTCATTCCATAATCTCAAAAAAATATTAAAAACGCATAAAGTTAATATTCATGTTTTCACTTCTTCCAGCACTCCCGGAGTGCAACCTGGTGTTTTTTTTTTTCATTTTTAGTATTTGTTGTTATAGCGGCAACAGAAATACATCATTTGTGAAAATTTCAGCTTTCTAGCTATCACGGTTAGTGAGATACAGCGTGGAGACAGACATACAGACAGACAGACAGACGGACAGACAGACAGACAACGAAGTCTTAGTAATAGGGTCCCGTTTTACCCTAGTGGGTACGGAACCCTAAAAATGACCTGCACCCAAGTAAATTAAAGGCTAATTACCCCGGCAGTGATACAAAATTCTTGACAAGTTTCCAAATAAACATTGCATAATTTTTGTAATGTTCATATCTGTTAGACAGTAATAATGAACTAAAAATATTTTATAGGCCCATTTTTCGGCGCCGCAGTGTAAACTTAAAAGATTAATTCTCAACATTTTATTTCTAGCAACCGCGATTCTCAAAAATGTTTTGTGTTTTTTTTTCTTTTTCGCAAGGTTAGGTTTATTTTAAGTCATCTCATTATTATTTTATGCAAGCCACATCTTTGCAACCAAAATGTCGGACGAAGAATTAAACTTCCAACATAATTTTGAAAATGAACCAGCAGTAGTTATGGGCTAGCCATAGTGACCAACAGTAAGTTCCTCAACTGTTATTTTCTCGGGCATAGAAGACTAACTGATCAGAAAAAAGCTTCAACGAGAAATTGGAAGATTAATTCGACCAGGAGACTATCTAACACTGAAATATTTTTTCAAATCGGACCAGTAGTTCCTGAGATTAGCTCGTTCAAACAAACAAACAAACAAACTTTTCAGCTTTATAATGTTAGTATAGATAAGAACATAAAGGAAAGAAAAAAAAACCTTAAAAAATGACTATCATGAAATAGGCATGACGACTAAAAAAATCTAATTAGTCCGTCTTTTAGATTATAAAAAAATATTGCATACGTATTTTTTCGTTTTTCATTTAAACAAATAATTACGTAGTTATAGACCGCTGAAATTGCGCGTGACGTCACGCCTACGTACAATTTTGACATAGGCGTGACGTCAGGACCCCCCATTCCTGAACTTTACTACTCATTATCTTTGTTATTATTGATAGATTTTTAAAAACAAAAAATACGTGTCCAATATTTTGCGATAATCTAAATTACGGACTAAATGGATTTTCTTATTTTTTACCCTGTCGTCATGCCTATTATGTCCAGATTATACAGACAAAATTCTTGTACATAATATCATAAGTGTTTACTTTACTCATAACATATTAAAAAACAAAACACGTCTACAACAAAGTTCCGTGTTTAAAACCGTTAAATTGCAAAGAGATATTTAAAACAACTCCGCGTATCTATGTCAACGGAGCGATTTTGCTAAAAATAAACGCTCTGTAGGTACAAACACGGTCTATTTTATACATAGTACAGACGACAGCAAGTCAGTGTACCCAAAATCTGTAAAATTTTACCAATCGAACATTAACCTTCCACTATTATGTTAAGGTTGCAAATCGATCGCAGAAATTTGACAGATTTGTGTACACTGACTTGCTGTCGACTGTACATGTTATTGCCCTCGTTGGCCATCGTTAAAGAGTTCTCTGTCCGAAATTCCATACAGGTAAAGTAAACAAATATTACGAAACTCACTTTTGTTTGCCGTTTTTTAATTAAAGCTCGTAAATGTGTGTCCGGAAATCTCGCGTTCTTGAGCTTTTTACTGACACACTGGCATACCGTAAAAAATTACATAAGTATACTAGCTTCTGCCAGCGGCTTCGCCCGCGCTATATTTGAAATCCCGTTTTTTTCCGTTCCCGTGGGAATTTCGGGAAATCCTTTCTTAGCGGATGCCTACGTCATAACATCTGCCTGCGTCCCAAATTTCAGCCCGATCCATCCAGTGGTTTCGGCTGTGCGTTGATAGATCACTATGTCAGTCAGTCACCTTTGAGTTTTATATATATTTAGATATCTATACCAATATTATAAAGCTGAAGAGTTTGTTTGTTTGTTGAACGCGCTAATCTCAGGAACTACTGGTCCTATTTGAAAAATTATTTCAGTGTTAG
>NWSH02000525.1:4564497-4586693 GCA_002382865.2 Heliothis virescens | reverse complement strand
GGCTGAAAAATGACGGAAACAGCTTAACGACCTTTGAGAATTAAAATTACCTTAAAAGAGAAAACTGAGAAAATCCAGGAAACTCCACCTTAACACACAAAGTCACACTTCACACAGTTTAGTTCACGTTGATTGTTGAAACTTTTTAATTTTGATTTCGTTAGTGAGATTCGCGCGAAAGTGCGGCGCGGCAGGGCGGGCGGCACGACCGCCCACTGGGAACCGCCGAGTGCGACTAGACCGAAACACTACGAGTACCAAGTATTGTTACTCATATGTCATTTTTTATAATGTTGTGACTATTATTTTTTTAAAACACTGAGCACGTTGTTCAAAGAAAGATATTCTATTCTTTTACGGCTACGAAGTGCAGCATTTTATTTTTTTCTAATAAAAGCGTCTCCTCTTTGAAATTCAATTTGAATCTTTCTTCCGATTAGCTTATCAATAATTGAAGTGTCTTATAACAATAATATCGAATGGCTCAGTCGTGTCCCTGTAATTTCTTTATCCTTTTCTCAGCCCTAAAACCTTTTTTTCAAGAGAAATAAAAAATCCATTTCATGAACGCAGATTTCTTGTTGTAAGCATGACAGCCCACGACATTTTTGAAGTCATCCAAGTGTCTTATTAAATTTTTATAATAAACGTTATTTTCTCAAGTTTTATGTGATACGTTTTGTTTAACTTTTAATTTATTTATGAATGAATATTATTTTAATGACTTTGGTAAGTTGTTTTGTGTTATCATCATAATAGATTAAGAAGAAAGCGACGTAGTCACGTCCACTTTGTCCTCCCACAAAAATGTGAAGTAAAATTAATTTGTTTTGCTAAAAACTTGAGAAGAAACTCGATGAATAATGTGTCCTCGCTGTTAATTAGCTTTACAAGACCGTGAGAAGCGTGAGATAACTAAGTCAGAAGTTAGGCTACAGCCAAAGTTTTATATTTTGAAAGAAGTGGCTATTTATGTTGTTATTCAAATTGTGGCGCAAACAAAAGTGTCCATTTCGTGCGCGTGGACGTCGAAGGAGCGTTTTGTATGGGATATTGTACAAGTACACAAAGCAAGGCCACCATGCATGATTTATTTAAATGTTTGTCAGCAACAAAGGGTGGGCCCTTAAGGCACGTGCCGGCACCGTAACATTTGACATTGCTGAAGTCAGGGCTTACAAACTATATAGTAATACTTAAATCTTACGATTAAGACTAGGTCGCTTCGTTCATACAGCGTACGCAACTAAGCGTCTCTCATTGGATTTTATGATCTTATTTAGTAATTTTATAGACCAATAAGTATTATGGACTGCGATAATACGATTTAAGATTCACTTAAAGTAATTGGTGGATTTCAGGACAGCATTTTATTGATAATTTAGTGAAATGTTTATATAAATAAATGAATGTTGTAACTGTTAATATTTGCTAACAAGAAACATTTCTTCATAATGAAAAAATGTGTGGTATTTGTATACTAAGTAATTATAAAAACCATAGTACGTATAAATGAGTATAATTGTGAATACCTATTATATTTACATATCATAAAAGGTAAATTATTTGCTCACAATTGAGGGGAGGGAAGCCCAACAGAAAGGTTCTACAGACTTTAATTACACTGATGATGTTAATTAACTTTCATATAATAAGGCCTATAAGACTTTTGTCACTTAGTGACAAAAGTCGTTGAGTAATATGAAGGTAAAATGGCATATTTAAAACCTATACCCAGTACCTAACATTGTGAAGCCGAAGAGTTTGTTGTGCGCCCCAGTCTCAGGAACGACTAGCCTGATTTGATAATTAAAGAATCAGAAAGTTTATTTAATGTTTGTGAACATATTACTTTTTAAAAAGAGTGTCTATGGAGTTTCTTGCCAGCTCTTCTCCATGATACCAACTTTTTAGAACCGTGCAACTAGTGTGACGTTTCATAGGAGCCTGCAATGGCCTATTTGAATTAAAAACATTTGACTTATCACGGAAGGCTAGTTACTAGGCGACTACTTTTGGTCCAAGAACTAAGAACGCTTCATGGGCCGCAAGCAAAATTGGCAGTATACCTAAAAACACCTCTACCTTATTTTCGTTAAGAGACTGTTCGCTTTTTGCAGAATTTGGGAGACAAGAATACGTAGACGCGAGGAATGGTGATGGTGACGTCATATCAACCTTGCTGATTGACAAGTTATGTGCTACATCTGCAGTTGCTTCACATGGGGACTAGATCTTATACAAAGGTAATAAATAGCCTAACAACTATATCTTTACTTATCTATACTAATATTATAAAGCTGAAGAGAAAAAATCTAATTGAAATGATTGAGTTTCTAATCTTATAAACACAATTCCTTTTTTTTAATATACCTACTTATTTTTTCGGGACTCGAAAGTTGCCAGCGTAGAATTTACAGCTCCGCATTAAATGACGAATAATTTTTTAACCTGTGATAAATACAGTTAAAAATAATCTCATTTATAGGAAGCTGTTTAAAAAAGAGTATTTTCCCTCTTTGTTAAAGGTTCTTAACGCAGTGCAAATAATGTTGTCTTGGATCTCTAGAAGCTGTTCACAATTTAAGTTTAAGCGAATGTAAAAGTTTCAGTCATTTGTGGTAAACTGCTGCGGAACCGTTAAGCAAAGAATCTTGGAATGTTTTTGCTTTTCTCAACTCAAATGGTTTACTAGTATAAACTACAGTTTTTTAACAAAAACCTTCTTCTTTCCTTCTTCTAAAACACCAGTTTAGTACCATAGTACAAATTTTTTGAAAAAAAAATGCAAATGACGGCGTTCATTACATTGATCGCAGCTTATTATACACATACTGTAGTACCACAGGATTTCTTCTTAGAAAGCCTCATATGAAAGAGGTACAGCCTATGTACCTCTTTCATATGAGGCTTTCATAGATCCGAGTATCTCTTTGAGGATTATCCCAAGAGTGCACAACTTTACCCTTCTTTGTCCATGTCAGTTAGTTTTATGTTACGTCTACAATGGTTTCATGTCAAAGTATCGAAAAATAACAGCCGATCATAAATAGGCAAAGAATTAATTCTTCTACAAATACATGCACAGATTGCACAAAATAAATTGATCAACTTTAGTTCATCCACTTCGGCCCTAAAACTCTTGATACCCCAAACATAAAACCTTGAAGAAGTCAATAAAGTGTCATCTCAAAATACAAATTGCACAGCCAAAAGCGGAAAACACAAATTGATAGAGATACAAATTTGGGTCGACCGCGACGAGACTAGAATACTAAAATCTATGAAAATATAACGGCTAGCCTCCCGGGGGATTTAAATGAATAGTCTTGTAGCACTTTGACGGATTGAGAACATAACTTTGTACCGCTCTCTGCTCAAAAGGTGTGACTTGTCGTGTCGCGAATAACTTTTCGGTTTTCACCTGAATGCCCTTTGTATTTTATAGTTAGTAAGTTTAATGGTCTTGGAAAAAGTTTTTTTTAAGTCTGGGTTTATTCAATTTTGCCATTTAGTAATTTTGGCCATATCTTTCTAGTCCTAATATAGTTCAGGTCAGCACGTCAATCTACCACAATCTGTCAGATTTCTTCAATAGTTTTATCACAAAAGTGGAAGGTTGATTGGTAAAATTTTACAGATTCAGGTAAGTTAACCTGATGTCGTCTGATCATATTATGGGGTACAAAATAACGTAGGTAGGTATAGTGAGAATGCCTTGTAGTGGGTTTTTCCGTCAATCACCTGATGTAACATCAAATCCGCTGCGGTCTGAAAAAGTCTGATTTTAGTATAGACAAAATCCTATTGTCCTAAATTAACCCATCTGTTCACAAACTAGCTAAAAGGCGGCCTTTGTTTTAATACACAGTAACAAAAAAGAGTTCTTTATTAATGGAGGACCTAGTCACAAAAGAAAATTGTGAGACCTTCAAAATTAGCTAGATAAAGAACACAAGACGTCAGAAAGTTTTAAGTATTCTTAGGGCCCTTTTCCTGTCATGCGTATTTTAGCCCGCACGCGGGTCTCGTCCGCATGCGGGTGATAGCACGCTCCGGGCCACACGCAGGACTAAGATATCGTTTGCTGCTGCAGTGTTTTGCGTGTCGCCCGCCAGTGGCTATAGTGGTGTAAAACATGAACGTCAAAAAAATTATTGTCGCTTAAATCATTTTTAAAAATTAAAAATATAAAAAGCAATTCAGAGTAAATCGATATCTTGAAACTAGATCACTCACTGGAATGTTTAATGTAAATTTTCAAAATCTCCGAGATAATCATCGCAAATTTATGAACTACTTCCGAATGTCGCTTCGATCTATTGATGAGTTGCTGGGAAGAATTGAACATAAGTTGGCTGTATCCAGTTTACGCCGATTCGCAATAACTCCAATCTGTCTTTCTGCAATCGATTTTCAACCTTATCACAATGGGGGTAGGTTAATATTCGATTGGTAAAATTTGACAGATTCGTATACGTTGACCTGCTGTTGTCTGTACTCTGTGACTGGCAGGCAGAAGATCGCCCCGCGCATCCGGATGGCGCGCACGCGGGTGTGCGCCCGCAGCCAATCCGCATTCAGCACGCGTGCTACCCGCATGATAGGAAAAACATGTATGAAATCATACGATGCGGGCAGCCCGCATGCGGACGAGATCCGCGTGCGGACTAAAATCCGCATGACAAGAAAAGGGCCCTTACTTTAAAAGATAGATTGTGATGTTTTTTCTAATTAATACTAATGAAGGATATACCGAACATAATATATCCTATTTTCACACAAACTTAAACATATCGACAGACAATATGTCTGTGAAAATAACTAATACTACCAACTCATGCGTAGGTACTTACTCATGAAAGTAACGTATTACTAGATTTTCCTTATTTTTGTCTCCAAGCTTTTCTGAGGTTTACAGAGCTTATCAGATTAAGGCCACGAAATTGTTACGAATAGGCAAGTTTACTGTATTATTTAGTAAAATACATGAAAAAAATTGGTAACTTTTGGTGTCGCGTTATCTCCAACTGCCAAACGTTTAAGCAACAATTCAATAATAATATGATATAAGTCTAAATATTATATAATTATTTAATTTAGGGAAATCAGTTGCTATTAAATATACCTACAGTGGAAATCGCAGCTGCTTCTACATACAAGTAAAAATGTATGGTTTGTCTGTTTCGTTCCAGAAACTAAATATTCGCATCACCTCGACGACGGTAAGGAAACGGTGACGCCATACATTTTTACTGATATGTAGAATTTCAGAAATTAGGGTCGGTAGAGCTAATCCGTGTAGATTCAGAAGCTTGGCTCTACATGAGATCTGATATCTTTTTCATAGGGCATACTTTATGTGAAAAGGTGAAGGAAAACATCTTGAGGAAACCTGGACTATAGAGTCTAAAATAACCAACCCGAATTGAGCAAGCGTGGTGATTGACGCTCAATCCTTTTCCGTGTGAGTCTGTGTGCCCAGCAGAGGGACTATAAGAAAACCTTATGTGGCTTGGCAACATAGATAGATAGATAGATAGAATATTCTTTGTTGTACACCAATAGGAAACATTGAAAGATGAAAACAAACAAATATGCGTGAGTACAATAGGGGCGGTCTTATCGCTAAAAAGCAATCTCTTACAGACAACCTTTGGATGGAGTCGATTGGTATAGAGATAGATTACGGATAGTTTATGGCGTACAACTTATGGCATATATTTATCATTTTACATGAAAGGTTTTTGGTAAGATATATGCTTATAGAATTAAATTGCTTGCAGGATAATTACCTTCGGGTTAGCGTGCATCCTCTCTTGCGCCATTTGCTTCGGCCTGCTGATCGCCATCACTGCTGGCATCGCCTATGGGTACAACTACTCCATGGCTGAATTCATCACGTTTCAACGTATGCTTTCTATATATATGTATCGTTACTTGATGACAGTTTTATTTTCTTCAACGAAATCATGAACAGAAAATTAACCTATATATGATAATACGAGTTTTAGCAAGTCGTGTTAGTGTCATTGTTTATAACTCTAGATTGACTGAACTGATTTGACAAAAAATTGGTCGAGAGGTTGCTAGAACCAGAAGGTGGACATAAGATGCGGGAAATAGTTCTTTTTCTCGGAAGCTTTTATTTCAATGTATTAAAGTTGATATACCATGAAAGCTAAGACTTGCGTTCTTTTGATAATTTCTTTTGTTCCCAGGTTCTGACGTCACAGTGTACATGCGACGCGGACAGTTTTACGACAAGCCGGATCTAACGTACAGGTTTAGGAGAACCGGGGACGAGGAAGATTGTAAGTACATAAGAATGTGGAGCATGCCTTAACATCAAGCATCCTAGATATCCATCCAGATCCAGCTTGACAGACTTGGGCGCTCTTAAACCCTATGCCTTGCTCTTAGCCCCTATGGAAGCTAAATAATAGGAATAATGTTTCATATAAAATCAACTGAAAGTAGTTCCAGAAAACAATGATCAATATACTCTTACACGTAAAGGTACAGACAGCATATCAAGTTACCACAATCTGTCAAATTTCTGCAATAGATTTTCAACCTTATCACAATAGTGGAAGGATAATGTTCGATCGGTAAAATTTGACAGATTCGGGTACCATGACCTGCTGTCGCCTGTAGAATGCTTGTCAATTCTTACTGAATCAGTACCAGGTATCTCCTACTCCGCAGAAGTTTTAAGTGAAAACAATTGTTTCCAGCGTTTAACGGAAACATCACGACTGACTACGAAGACCAAAAGCCCCCGCCAGACAGCAAGCCTTTAGCAGACACGTGGCTGAAGACGCAGGATACGAGAAAGTACGCAGAGATCCTGACCAGGTACAAGCCTAATCAGAAGGCGGAAAGTGTAGAAAGAGAACCGGAACCACAAGAGCCACCACCTAAAGAGCCGCTTGTTCAGGTGCATGAACTTATTGAGTAACCTTGCATTGATTAGGTCTTTAGCTATCATTTTTGCCACACACGTTCTCATTTTATTTTCTGGCTTTATTATCTGGTGCCTTCACATGTTAGATTTTAAGAAGTATAAGATTTCTATTGAAACTTTTCACTTCATCATCATATGGTTATTTTATAATTTAATAAATGAGAACTTTATTATTTTCATTTAAGGTGGTACCACCAGGACCAATCCGTTTTAGGCCTACTCCAGAAACACCTGTGATATCGATAATTCCCAACCCTATGATCCCCACCATGGCGTGGCGAAGTGGTTCATCGGAGATTGTGATGAGGAACTTCCAACCTTTGCATGATTTCACGACGGGGAAGAAATTTACGAATTTGCCAGAAAGCCTGTTCCCGACTAGAGACACGGGACCGAAGCCCATACCTATCTTAAGTCCGAAAGAACAGGCGAAAGAATCTGTTGATGACAAACTGCGTGATGAATTCCATAAAAGGTAAGATGCATTTAAAAAAAATTGGCCGTAGAGTTCATTTTATATTTGTCTCATTTAAATTGTCATCATAAGTTAATAAGATCATGGGAAGGTAGTCTTTTTTATTAGATTTTTAATATCCGAAATTTTGTTGCCTTACACGTTGAGCGACTTGCAAGTTTGTGAGCTTAAAATTTCATAGTGACTTAATCTATATTTAACTCCTAAGGCACTCCTAGGTTTTAGACTGTGATTGTGCTTGTCCGTCAGTTACGTGCCGATGCGTGTGTGGGGGACTACGTCGCGCGCCGTCATCCCTGATGAGGCTGAAGATGTTGACGAAGACAGCATCGTGTACAAACCTGTATAGCCACGCGAAGGTACCAGGTGGAACTAGTTACGCTGTATGATACTGTTTCATACTCTACAAATGTTATGTTACTTGTTGTGAATCCTCAAATAAAAGGTAATTTATTATTATTTAGTTATGTTTTCAATTTTGACAACTTTTCTATGGCATGATTTGTTAGATACTTATCTAAATCTTTATTCGGAACTTATGAAACAGATCGTAAAAGTCATATCTGAAGACAAGCAAAAGTACTAGAACCTCGATTACCATGCGTGTACAATTTGGAAATCTGTACCTCAGTAAACTTTATTTATTCCACTTATAAATTAACCAAAAAGCTACTAAAAAAATATAATTTTGGTTACTTTTCCTTGGTTAGGTGAACAGTAAGTCCTCCGTCATTTACTTTCTTATTTTATTGGTGCGTTCATGTTTTGTGTATCTTTTCCGTTGGAGGTGTCGCAGCCTGGTTCTTTCATCAAATTTGTTTAATTTCCCATCTTCCACACATTCTCCTTCATTGGAAACGAATCCTGGTTTGCAAGCACAGTCGGTAGACTTACACTTTGTTCTACAAATTTTGTTTGTGTCTGGGTTAGTACAAGTGGTTTCGTAGGAACCCGGGCACTCTTTTGGTGTGTTATCCTTGCAGGGGGCAGCTGTGAAGTCAAAAAGTTTATGGTGAAAACGATGCAAAAATGAAATAAAGTCGATTTCATGGCTAAATAACAACGACCCGACCAATCAAAGGCTGACTCGGTACTTGGTCATTAATGTCGTGTTACGCAAAGTATGTACATCAAATTGTGTGTCTCGGCTGTCCTTTGTATTTACATTTTGTTAGTTGTTCCGAGTAGAAGCCAATTATGACAAGTCTTACTGAACCTATTGCCAAGACACCTGGATTGAAGAAGTCAGATAAGTAGCTCCTATTAGTGCACCTGTCAGCAACATTCGTAGATAACTATGTATACTAATATAACAAAGAAAAAACAAAACAGGCTCGGAATCTACTGGACCGATTGGAAAAATTCTTTGACTGTTGGGAAGCTAGTCTATCTCCGAATATACTTAGGCCATATTTTGTCCAGGTACGGGAAGTATTTCCCCCAGAACGCAGATGAAACCGCGGGGAAACAGCTAGTAGCTTATAATAAGTACTTCTAATGATAGATTAACTTTTACCAGGCGCACCAGGTTCATGTTTCACAGGATCTTTCACTGCTAATATCCACTTCAAGTGTGATAGTAAGATCTTCGGCACTTCCTTGAGAAAGTAGCCGCTGACTAAAGCCTTCATTGACGCATGTTTTAATGTAGGGGATGTGAACACCATTCGTCTGAAATGGTAGAACCACGTGATCATCACCTGTAAGTACTCTACTGCTGGAGACAGGCTTGTGATCGAATTTTTGGAAAATTTATAAAACTCTGTAGTCTGATTTAAGTTGTAAAGGTGTGTTTAGGTCAAAGAAAGAAAAANTGTCAAATTTCCTCAATAGATTTTCAACCTTATCACAATAGTGGAAGGATAATGTTCGATCGGTAAAATTTGACAGATTCGGGTACCATGACCTGCTGTCGCCTGTAGAATGCTTGTCAATTCTTACTGAATCAGTACCAGGTATCTCCTACTCCGCAGAAGTTTTAAGTGAAAACAATTGTTTCCAGCGTTTAACGGAAACATCACGACTGACTACGAAGACCAAAAGCCCCCGCCAGACAGCAAGCCTTTAGCAGACACGTGGCTGAAGACGCAGGATACGAGAAAGTACGCAGAGATCCTGACCAGGTACAAGCCTAATCAGAAGGCGGAAAGTGTAGAAAGAGAACCGGAACCACAAGAGCCACCACCTAAAGAGCCGCTTGTTCAGGTGCATGAACTTATTGAGTAACCTTGCATTGATTAGGTCTTTAGCTATCATTTTTGCCACACACGTTCTCATTTTATTTTCTGGCTTTATTATCTGGTGCCTTCACATGTTAGATTTTAAGAAGTATAAGATTTCTATTGAAACTTTTCACTTCATCATCATATGGTTATTTTATAATTTAATAAATGAGAACTTTATTATTTTCATTTAAGGTGGTACCACCAGGACCAATCCGTTTTAGGCCTACTCCAGAAACACCTGTGATATCGATAATTCCCAACCCTATGATCCCCACCATGGCGTGGCGAAGTGGTTCATCGGAGATTGTGATGAGGAACTTCCAACCTTTGCATGATTTCACGACGGGGAAGAAATTTACGAATTTGCCAGAAAGCCTGTTCCCGACTAGAGACACGGGACCGAAGCCCATACCTATCTTAAGTCCGAAAGAACAGGCGAAAGAATCTGTTGATGACAAACTGCGTGATGAATTCCATAAAAGGTAAGATGCATTTAAAAAAAATTGGCCGTAGAGTTCATTTTATATTTGTCTCATTTAAATTGTCATCATAAGTTAATAAGATCATGGGAAGGTAGTCTTTTTTATTAGATTTTTAATATCCGAAATTTTGTTGCCTTACACGTTGAGCGACTTGCAAGTTTGTGAGCTTAAAATTTCATAGTGACTTAATCTATATTTAACTCCTAAGGCACTCCTAGGTTTTAGACTGTGATTGTGCTTGTCCGTCAGTTACGTGCCGATGCGTGTGTGGGGGACTACGTCGCGCGCCGTCATCCCTGATGAGGCTGAAGATGTTGACGAAGACAGCATCGTGTACAAACCTGTATAGCCACGCGAAGGTACCAGGTGGAACTAGTTACGCTGTATGATACTGTTTCATACTCTACAAATGTTATGTTACTTGTTGTGAATCCTCAAATAAAAGGTAATTTATTATTATTTAGTTATGTTTTCAATTTTGACAACTTTTCTATGGCATGATTTGTTAGATACTTATCTAAATCTTTATTCGGAACTTATGAAACAGAAGGTAAAAGTCATATCTGAAGACAAGCAAAAGTACTAGAACCTCGATTACCATGCGTGTACAATTTGGAAATCTGTACCTCAGTAAACTTTATTTATTCCACTTATAAATTAACCAAAAAGCTACTAAAAAAATATAATTTTGGTTACTTTTCCTTGGTTAGGTGAACAGTAAGTCCTCCGTCATTTACTTTCTTATTTTATTGGTGCGTTCATGTTTTGTGTATCTTTTCCGTTGGAGGTGTCGCAGCCTGGTTCTTTCATCAAATTTGTTTAATTTCCCATCTTCCACACATTCTCCTTCATTGGAAACGAATCCTGGTTTGCAAGCACAGTCGGTAGACTTACACTTTGTTCTACAAATTTTGTTTGTGTCTGGGTTAGTACAAGTGGTTTCGTAGGAACCCGGGCACTCTTTTGGTGTGTTATCCTTGCAGGGGGCAGCTGTGAAGTCAAAAAGTTTATGGTGAAAACGATGCAAAAATGAAATAAAGTCGATTTCATGGCTAAATAACAACGACCCGACCAATCAAAGGCTGACTCGGTACTTGGTCATTAATGTCGTGTTACGCAAAGTATGTACATCAAATTGTGTGTCTCGGCTGTCCTTTGTATTTACATTTTGTTAGTTGTTCCGAGTAGAAGCCAATTATGACAAGTCTTACTGAACCTATTGCCAAGACACCTGGATTGAAGAAGTCAGATAAGTAGCTCCTATTAGTGCACCTGTCAGCAACATTCGTAGATAACTATGTATACTAATATAACAAAGAAAAAACAAAACAGGCTCGGAATCTACTGGACCGATTGGAAAAATTCTTTGACTGTTGGGAAGCTAGTCTATCTCCGAATATACTTAGGCCATATTTTGTCCAGGTACGGGAAGTATTTCCCCCAGAACGCAGATGAAACCGCGGGGAAACAGCTAGTAGCTTATAATAAGTACTTCTAATGATAGATTAACTTTTACCAGGCGCACCAGGTTCATGTTTCACAGGATCTTTCACTGCTAATATCCACTTCAAGTGTGATAGTAAGAGCTTCGGCACTTCCTTGAGAAAGTAGCCGCTGACTAAAGCCTTCATTGACGCATGTTTTAATGTAGGGGATGTGAACACCATTCGTCTGAAATGGTAGAACCACGTGATCATCACCTGTAAGTACTCTACTGCTGGAGACAGGCTTGTGATCGAATTTTTGGAAAATTTATAAAACTCTGTAGTCTGATTTAAGTTGTAAAGGTGTGTTTAGGTCAAAGAAAGAAAAAACTAGAGCTAAAGCATTTAGATCAGCCCGACGCATGTTCACTGCCCATTCAAGCTAAAAATGTCATCAACACGAATAAAATAATCGTAAACACGAGGAAGCTATAAACCTTTTAAGACTCCTCTGAATTGTACGTTATCTCCATTGCCGAGAGACAAACCCATTTTGCTGTGTAATTCTCATCTCTCATTCTCATTCTCATCTCTGACGAGTTATTTTTTGGTGGGAAATCATGCATGAGTATGAATCAACAGCGTAGGGAGTGTCCGACTCTTACTTCCTTCTGAAGCCCTTTGTGTACCAGGGCCTCGGTAGCTGTTTCGACCTTACCTAAAACCAACGACTTCAAGGGTCCTATATCCGTTTATGTTATTCGGCTCTGATTCCACGTCGAGTTGAAGATCAACCGCTACGTCTTGTAATTCAACTGCAAAGCTGTATCGGTCGGACGATGATGCTTCTATATCTAAGTAACCACGTATCTATGGAACACAGTATTAAAACAAATGAGTCAGGCTTTCTGTTTCAGTACTTTCGATGCTTTTAGCGTAGGAACAAACAATAAAAGCGTATCAAAAACACTAGAAAATCAAGCTTCTATAAGTGCACATAAAAGCATTACAAGGCCTTTCTAAAAAGGTCCCAAAAAGAATATGATACGATGTTCCATCATGAACTTCCAGTTCATATCTTGCGGCTCCATCATGAGATCAGTTCTACAGTATCGTATTATTGAATTGTCATCCGAACTACATATAACTGCCAATTTTCATGACGCTACGATTCTTGGAAGATGGTTGAGTTAGTTTCCTTAGATTTGATTACATGTTATTTACATACAGGTCGACCTAATAAAAGCGTGTTAAAAATAGGTTCCTCTTTCTTGTATTAGTATTGATAAAGAATCTACCTGCAGACTGCTGAACCGTATCTCGTCTGCTATCATTTCGGTTTTCATCCTGTAAGGGCCGCCGGAGTGCGCGCAGTACAAAGTGTCCAAGCCCGTCAGTACCGCTTTAACTATTGACAGGGTTTGATTTTTAGGAGACTGCAACATAAAAGCAAATACAAAACTTCGCCATGTGACACCCCAATACCCTTGCACAGCAGCTTACAATTCTCAGCTATGCCAAACGCCTTAAAAGAAAAACCATTATATAGGTGACAATAAATATGAGTAGATGTCCTCACTGGAGGGCACACTCGAAACAAAAATTATCTACATATAACAATGTATTACATTATATGCTGTATTTAGGTACTGTTTACACTTACTATTCCGTCATTCCAGCAAAAAGTCTTCTCGTTAATGTCAATAGCGCCACTGTTCCTCTCAATGGTGATTTTATTTAATTTTCTTACTAAATCCGTTAAATATGACCAAGTCGCCTGAAACACTACTTCTTGATTTTCTCTGGAATTTAATAATGACAGTGTTCTACAATTTGTCTATAAATAAAGCTAAAATTCAGTGATGATTTATATTTCAGTATACATACGTTAAAGTATAAAGGTAGAAAATTACAGTTTCAAGTACCTAAATATCTTATGTATTTATATTATATTCTATCTAAATTATTTATTATAACTTGGGAATCTGATAGACAGACAGTTTACCACCCATAATAAATGTATTATGGATTAAACCATGAAGCTCTAGAAATATTTTACCGAAAGTCTCGAAGGTCCTCGTTGAACATCGAGGAAGTGTTGATGAAGGTGAACATGGCTGCTTGCAACTTCGGCACCACCTCCTCACTCAATGGCTTCAGTAGCAAGTCAGTTAGTTTCAACGCTGTGGCACAATAAACTGTCAATACTAAAGAATGCTGCGGGATTGTTCGAAAGAGTTACCGCGGCCCAGGTACACAAAAGGCTCAAAAAGGCACACGGTGGATTTTAGTAAGTAAAAGTCTGACACTCCCTCACGCTGTCACCCACAGTGGGAGGGGTCATCTGATGATTTCGAATCAGTAAAAAAAAATCTTATTCCACTTGACAAAATTAAGACGTCCTAATTTCCTAAATGATGCATTAACTAATTTAGTAAAGTGAAATAGCATTCAAGAAATTGAAATTGTTACAAGAATCCAAAAATGGAAGAAATAACTCTTCAGACTAACTAAATGTTAACTGGGAAGTGATTTTGGACTTCTGAATTTAGTCAAGTGGAATAAAGCAATGTCTCATCTTCATTGTATCTACGACACTAACGTTCTGGAATCTTCTTTGCGTATAGGTAAGCGAGTTTGTCTCTACAAATAAAAAAATTCAACATGTTCCTCCATTAAATAATTGAATTTTAGAGCACTAATGCCAATGCGATCTCAATTACACCATAACAATACAGTCCGGTATATTTCCATACTAGCTTCCGCCAGTGGTTTCACCCACTTTCCTGTGGGAACTGCTGCGCACACCTGGATAAAAAGTAGCCTATAGCCTTCCTTGATAAATGGGCTATCTAACACTGAAAGAATTTTTCAAATCGGACCAGTAGTTCCTGAGATTAGCGCGTTCAAACAAACAAACTCTTCAGCTTTCTAATATTAGTATAGATTTTACTATAAAAATGCGGTGTAAGGTGTAACCTGGTTGCAGACATACGATTTGGGACACGATGTAGTAAAAAAGGTCTCAAGACTTCCGAAGCACGAACTAGAGCGTTAGGGTGAATTCGACCACTAGAAAAACTTTTTATTGCGAAATATCAGCGTTTATACAGTTACATTTGAATTGTAAGAAGTTTCGGAGTTAAACAAGGACATCAGAAATTACTTTGTGGGATATTATATCCGCCAATCATAAGATCACGAATTTGAATGTTAACTTAGGTAAAACATGAAAAAACCATTTTATATTTGAATTTCCCGCTTCTAGTGGTCGCATTCACCTTAAGCTGCGTTTCCACCAGAAGAGTTCGTAAAGAACCAATAGAATAGCTACACCACAGCTGTGCTGACCGAGGCGAGATAAATGAAGCGATTCTATTGGTCTTTACAAACATATTCCTCTTTACGTATCCTCGCACATCTCTAGTGGAAACGCAGCCTTTACATGAAAGGAATCTGGAGTCTTACCGTCGTTAGGTCTATACGGATTATACTTCGCGATCACTGGCGGAGAATCTTCGCCCGGCCTGGATATCTACGTAGGAATAACACAAATATTATTTCACTAGCTTCTGCCAGCGGTTTCACCCGCGTCCCGTGGGAACTACTCGGCGAACCCGAATAAAAAGCCTATAGCCATCCTCGATAAATGAGCTATCTTATACAGAAATAATTTTTCAAATCGGACCAGTAGTTCCTGAGATTAGCGCGTTCAAACAAACAAACTTATAATATTATAATATTAAGTATAGATTACACTGTTGATAAAAGTTGGTTGAAAAAATGTGGCCTTTTCTCCTAATAGACCGACTATAGCAATTACATTAACATTTTGACCTGATGACCTTTGTTTTTGTTCCACTTCATCCCGATTTCTTTGAAACTTTTGAAAAACTGTTTTCTCGGGAACACCCAGTGAACGTTCGACAAACGAAATTAGTTTAAGTTCCCTTAGGAAACCAATATAAAACACTTATAGAAAAGCTTATTCTAATCAAAAATAGTTTAAATGGAATATTTACCTCAACAGTATGCTTGCAGTTCAACAGTCTTAGATGAGAGTATCCCAAATTAACAGATTCTCCGGTTAGAGAAGTAATTATAAATCCATTCAACAGACAACTATCCAATGTGACGCTGGAAGATTGAATATTACTTAAATAAGTATACGCGATGAAGATCTCATGGCTATGTACAGTCGCGGTCATTAATGCACTAGCAACATTCAAACCTTCGCAATTTTGTAGTGTAATACATTGCCAGAACACAACGGATCCACCGGTTACACTAACACCTATTATACGACTAAAATAGGAACGTTGGTAAGTTGCTAGTACATACTTAATTGACAGCTGTGCGGTTCGATCAATCTAATCGATCAAACTGTTCCGTCCGTAGATGAACAAGTTTCTCTCCGTAAATCGAAACGCACGTTAAATTGTGGATCCTGCTCTGATTTGTAGATTTTTGACCATCATTTTAATTACTTAGTCAGAAGCTATAACATCGGAACTAGAGATGTGCCGTTGCCGGCAATATTGCTACCAATATTCCCATTTTGGGTAATATTGCCGGCAACGGCACATATCTAATCGGAACCAAACTACTTTGAATCCAGAAAGACTCACAACTGCTTGTAACTGGGTTGAGGCCTGATAGGCTGTCGCTTTATTTAAAACACTGATGTTTCGTTTATGGTAGTGATATTGGAGGCCGAACCCAACTTAGCTAGGAAGCTACGACGATGATTTGTAAGTAAACAAGAATTCATTGATAAATGTGAACTTGTATAAAACTTATCACATTCTAAATTAGGTAAGTACTTATATACTTCATCCACTATGTTATAATTATGAACTACAAACTGTGTCTAACTTACGCTATTTTCCCAACATCGGCAACTTGTTGGAACAGAAAAGGTGATGACTTATATGGATCCTGGTCCTTTGGCTCATAAATAATACTACTCTTGTTCCTCACTAGAACATAGTCAGCCCGTATGATCATCTTACTGAGGGCTGATTGGAATTTGAGCACATTAGAAGCCAAAGAGAATTGGACTTCGGGCAGCCACAAGCGAGGGAGCCCTTGGAGGCGCATATTTAATAATATCCTGGAAGAAAACATGATTAAATACCGTTGTTAGGTTTACTAAATACCTCTACAAGCTTTCTAAATACCAAAACTACAATGCTCTCATTGCCCTAACTTCGTTCTCGACTACAACCATACTACAACGCTCTAATTGTTTTTTTCTGACTCATCTGCCTAGCCTTTTCCCAACTATTTTTGGGGTCGGCTTCCAGTCTAACCGGATGCAGCTGAGAACCAGTGTTTTACATGGAGCGACTGCCTATCTGACCTCCACAACCCAGTTAGGTACCTGGGCAACCGCACCCCTTGTAAACTGTTGTCAGGATCTTTTGGCTTCTGACTTTACTCTTATAACGACTTCCAAAATTGTTCAAATGATCACCGGACCCACTGTTTATCGTGCCTTCCGAAACACGGAAGAACTCGTTATGAAAACACCCATCCATGGACCGACCGCGCCAAGCGTTGCTTAACCTTATGATCGATCGATCCGCGTGGCTTTGACTTAGCCACGAGCTCTTCTTAATTGTTTTTTTCTGACTATGGTTGAATTTTGTTTTTCTTTTCCCGCGCTTCGCAAACAAAGCATATAGAATCTAGCCAAAGCACTCTAAAAACAGCTTTATTATAAAAATGTATAACTGAAATAAATGTTATTGAATTTCTATTGGCAAATATTTTGTATAAAATAATGTTTTCAATGAAAACACTTACTTTTGACTGCAAAATTGCAGTCAAAAGTACTTTTGACCAATAATTTTCAGTAACCAAACTCTTTGGTCAAAAGTAGTTTTGACTGATTTTGCTGGTCAATAGTACTTTTGACTGGTTAAGAGTTTTGACTGCATCATATATAAAGAATAAAGACACATAAGAACTGCATAATACTTACAGTCTGACTTGATTATCATTGTGGTAGAATCCTAAGGCTAAATCTTGTTTTTGTCTTCGAATGTACACGTTCATTCCAGGGTTGCCTACATTTTCAGTCAGACCCTGAAAAATAAAGCGACAATTTTACGTTTAAGGGAAAGAAAAACACATCAGAAGTAGGAGATAAAAAATTTACTAATATTATAAAACTGAAGAGTTTGTTTGTTTGTCTGTTTGAACGCGCTAATCTCAGGAACTACTGGTCCGATTTGAAAAATTCTTTCAGTGTTAGGTAGCCCATTTATCGAGGAAGGCTATAGGCTACTTTTTATCCGGGTGCGCGCAGTAGTTCCCACGGGACAGCGGGTGAAGCCGCTGGCGGAAGCTAGTAGGGAATAACGTTGAAAGATGGACGATCACGTTATCGGGAAACTTGGACCTAAAGTAACATTTATGTCCCATTTCAGACACTATTCGCCTGNGTTTGTTTGTTTGAACGTGCTAATCTCAGGAACTACTGGTCCGATTTGAAAAATTCTTTCAGTGTTAGGTAGCCCATTTATCGAGGAAGGCTATAGGCTACTTTTTATCCGGGTGCGCGCAGTAGTTCCCACGGGACAGCGGGTGAAGCCGCTGGCGGAAGCTAGTAGGGAATAACGTTGAAAGATGGACGATCACGTTATCGGGAAACTTGGACCTAAAGTAACATTTATGTCCCATTTCAGACACTATTCGCCTGTGACATTTCATTTCAATTTCATTTAAATGAGTTCAGTTATTGTATGCATTATTAATGCGTATATTCACTTACAGTCATTATTGCATGTTCCAAAGGCGTCCTGAAAAGTTCCCAATCATTTCTGAATTTTCGTACAGATTCTGTAAATTACGTAAATTATTTTAAACCCTAATAACCATGGCATCCAAGGCCGATTGTCGGCCACTGCGGTTGTTCTCGTATAAGGAGATCAGTCAGCTACGCAGGACATATTATAGTACACAATCATTTGCGCTGACACAGGTGCATTCCCTAATTCCCTCACTCTCATAGCTTGATGGGATGGATAATCTGACACGACCGGCGCGGGCGGGAGATCAGGCGCAGGCCCGACTTTAACGTGCACTCCGATGCAGGGGTGAATCAATCACCAACTTCCAGACTCCGGGCTGCTTTGTGAAAGTTTCTAAAACCCAAGCTATGCGACAACTTAACCGAGGAGGTAGTTAAACCCTATTTGGTAATTAGCTGCATACCAATAATGTGCCTAGCTATTTCTTTCTTGATGTAAAAACATTCATTCAGAGTAGATCTCTTTATTAGAGCATGTCCTGGTTAAATATTGTGGTTCATAAGATTAAATTTTCTTACCACTCTTGAAATAATCTAGAATGATTCTCTGTATAGGTTCAGAACTAATTTCACCAACTAAAAAGCTTACAAATAATATAAATGTACAATACATCTCAGATAAATGCGCCTACAATGTAAACTCACAATCCTTTTACATAAAAATAATCATTGAATTAAATCATTAAGTTAGAAACTTTTTAATTGAATTCACTGATTTATGGTCAATTCATTGTTGATAAGGAAACGGAATTTATTCAGTGGAGGGATAAATTAGAAGTTGGAGACATGAAGGATATAAAATATATGCTTCTATTATTCTGTGTATTTTGCTCCTGGAGTCTTATACTGGGGACACCTGATTATACCGATGAAGGTAGATAGCTCAATAAAATTTTGATGTACAGACGACAGCAGGTCAACGAAAACGAATCTGTCAAATTTTACCAGTCAATGTGCTGTCGTCTGTACCTTTTCTATGAGATTGCATTTTCAGTACCATCATCTGCCTAGCCTTTTCCCAACTACATTGGGGTCGGCTTCCAATCTCACCGGATGTAGCTGAGAACCAGTGTTTGACATGGAGCGTGCCTGTCTGACCTCCAAAACCCAGTTACCCGGGCAAAATCGCATTTTCAGTACCAACGTACATCATGATGATGATGATGATGTGTGAAAAGCAGAATGCGGCTGAATTGACATCCAAACTTTCGCACTTATCTATAATTTATTCCTTTATTTTAGCTTCTTAATACATGATTATTTTATCGTAAGTAGAATTAAATTCTCTAAACATCATTCACATACTTCTGTATATCATATGTTCTCACGTCACAATACATTTAATGTAGTTTTGATAGAACTGCGTGATTATTGTTATTGTTAATAAGATTAATATTTTTCTGGTAATTTTAATAGAAAATATGATCGACCACGCTGAAAACTCTGCTTATGAAACCGCCGGTGCTGAAATCCCCAAGTCAAGCTGTTGGATGACCCTAAACGCACCTCATCTCTTCAAAGTGATGGATGAAATTGATGGTAACACTGTCTCATTTCTTCTCCACCTTGGTCTGACGACTGGCATGGTGCATTAGTGTTCTTGCCCTGCCATGGAAAGGGCTACAGAAGAAACATGGTCGTGGTGGGTTTTAGTCAGTAAGAGTCTGACTGACACTCCCTCAATCTGCACCCACAGCGGGACTTGATGATCCCCACCTGCCGATGTAAAGATAACCAGCTTCCGCCAGCGGTTTTACCCGCTTTCCCGTGGAAACTACTGCGCGCACACGGATAAAAAGTAGCCTATAGCCTTCCTCGATAAATGGGCTATCTAACGCTGAAATAATTTTTCAAATCAGACTAGTAGTTCCTAAGATTAGCGTGTGCAACCAAACAAAGAAACTCTTCAGCTTTATAATATTAAGTATAGCTTATGTAAGCAATGTTTTTACAATTCAAAATGCAAAACTTCTACTGGCACTTCTTCACAGATCGCTACCAAAGCGTGAGGACTGATATTCACGAAGCCCTGATGGCTACGGATTTTGACGAAGATATGATTAAAGTACGTACATACCTACCGTTGAATTTGTTATTTGTACATTAGATTAGAAAAATACGGAGAAGTAACCAACAACTCGGTATCAAACCTGTAACAAGACCTCCGCAAAACCCAGAACGCAATTCTGAATTGGTTATTTTCATAGACTAAAGGCCAATTTACACGTTGCGATTTCATTGCCCGTTGCTTGCCATTTTATTGCAGGAATATTTGACCGGCGACCATTTACCTATTGCACG
This sequence comes from Heliothis virescens, assembly GCA_002382865.2. Taxonomy (NCBI): domain Eukaryota; kingdom Metazoa; phylum Arthropoda; class Insecta; order Lepidoptera; family Noctuidae; genus Heliothis; species Heliothis virescens. The sequence continues at coordinate 4,566,002 of NWSH02000525.1, read as the reverse complement.
TTTACGTTTACACAGTGCAAGTAGCATCTTGCTGCAATAAAATGACAAGCAACGGGCAATGAAATCGCAATGTGTAAACGGGCTTTAAGGCATGTACTTTATACACCCACTCTAATAGTCCGATTATATGGAAGATCAGGCGCAGAACCGACATTTACGTGCTCTACGAGACACCGGTATCATGCGAAGCAACCGCGTTTACAAGGAATATAACCTAACGGCAGTTTAATACACGTGTTAATTTTGTGTTATCCTGCACATCCAGGGTTTAGTTAGAAGCAGAGGAAGTGCCCTCCGCGAGGTGCACGTCTTCAAGCAGCGGATGATACCATCGGGGCTCAACCTCGGAGGCTATTGTATGCTGCGTATGCCTGAATCGGTCCTGTAAGCTCTTCTACTACTACGTAACATTTGCATCCAATGATTTTGTTACACTACGTATGATCCGTTCCGATTGATCTAGAACCAGGCCCAGAATGATCTAGATCTGGCTCTTAACCTTTCTGTCCTGAGGGACCAATTATCAAAATTTTCGTCATGCTATGGACCACCCAGTTACTTTATGGATCCGGTTGGTAGAATTACTGCAACCGCCTTGAGTCGCAGTCGGGAGTTGACGCGCTCGGGTAATGTTGTGTTGACTTTTGTAACTTATTTATTGGCATGGCTCGCGGACCACTTGAGATGCTTCCACCACTAGTGGACCGCGAACCGCCGGTTAACAACCACTGATATAGAACTATTGAATGTTATTCCTCATCAGGTTTTTCCATCGAATGAAACTTCGCAACAATACATATTTCCGTATTGAGTCACTGCACAACGACTTCGCGAACATGCAAGTGAGGATAGACCTGTGCCTGAATGACTTGCACCTGAAGGGAGCGTATGAGCGGTCCCTCACTGATGACAATCCCTCTGTCCTCTTCTACGCTCCCACGTTCGGCGAAGTCGAGTAAGTTGCCAGCCATATTGTTACAAGAAGCAGGAATACTCTTCGAACGAACGTAAATAGTATAAGCCTTTTTGTAAAACAAAGTTGTTTATTTTTATTTATCATATTCTAATGTTCAATTTAGTTAATTTTCAGCATTTTCTTTTTGCTAAAATTTGCCCAACCTACTGTATTAAGTATACGTATTCCAGGTTTTTGCTGAAAAATGTACGATACAAAATGGAAGGTCGATACAGGTTGATTAAATACAGACTCGTGATCGAAATGGTTAGCTCCGAGATCATCGCTAACGATATTTTGATGACGGCAAGTATTTGCTACATTTCTACTACTACTAATACTAATAGTAACAGATGCCTAACTATGAAGTAAGTTTCCTGTTTGGTATCTGTCCAGAAAGAAGAAAGCAAATAATCTCTTGATATTGATGTTTTTTTTTATCGGATATCGAAATAAATTTCTAAATAATTTCGTTACAGTACTTGAATCAAGGTACCTCAAATTCAGCGGAAAGGATAGAAAAGGATAACTTAGGTACTTACATACATTT
>NWSH02000525.1:4539332-4557914 GCA_002382865.2 Heliothis virescens | reverse complement strand
CCTTCCAGTCTATCGGATGCAGCTGCGAATACCAGTGTTCTACATGAAACGGACTTTTTATTCTGACCTCCTCAACTACCCAAGTTACTCGCAAACCCGATACGCCTTAGTACGATGTATTCAAACTTTCTAGCTTTGGACTACCCTTGACGATACCAAAAATGTTTAAATGACAGCCAGGACAGCCAATAGGAACATGTCTTCCGAAAAACAGAAGGATAATCGTTTCATGACAGATGATTACCCATCCACAGACCGGGCCAACTTTGCTTAACTTTAATTCATGTGTGAACCGTGCGCGCTGATCTTTACGCCACGCAAGCTCTTTAAAAAATAAACAATGTTCTCTTTCAATTCTAAGCTTGTCATGTAACAATTGCTTAAAAAAATTCACATGATTGTTAGTTTTAGAAAATATGAAACCAAGGAGAAAGCACTAGCGTTAGAGGAGTACACGGACAAAGCTTCAATGCCATAGTGACTAGGAATAAGGTTTGCTAAATGCTGATTTACATCCGGGTGCCTGCATTCACCTTCAAATCCATGCCACGGCGTGGTATGATTTGAGTCCAGATCATAATAGGAACAAATTAGAGCAGAGTAGCTAAACTGTCATTTATGTCCTATATGAATCTTACAAAGGACATTTTCAATCGCTGATTTTGTATATTTCCAATACATGTTCAGTTTCCTAACGCTTACGATGCTAGAGAGACTTCTTAGCTTATCCCGTAGTCCTCAACAACGTGTCTTAGTTTACCCTGTCAGTCCCGCGACTGCATCGCTTTGAGGGCTTCAAAATTTGAAAAGCCATGTTGTTTACCAGTGTTGCACCCTTGTGCTTTGCAAAGAGACGATTGTACAAAACTTTACTCACGCAATATGAAGAATGGTATATCAGATCTTTGTCATTTGCCAACTTAGCTCTTTAGAACGGGAATATGGTGTTCATTTTCGCAAAATAAAGACGAGGTACTACTATACTATAGGGCTCCACGATATAATAGGTAATATCTTAGAGTTAGCAAGATTTAATTAATTATCAAAACTTTGCTGGTTGTGTCCTTCATTAATATAGATATTCATCGAGTAGATACGGTACAGTCAGGAATTTCAGAGAAGCCTAATCTAGTCACATTTCTGAATTCTTGTACCCATCTAAATTATGCGGTTCCCTGATTGACCAAATAAATGGCACGCTATGTACAGGACGGACAGGCAGAGTCAACGTAACGAATCCGTCAAATTTTACCAATCCAAACATTAACCTACCCCCAAGCGATAAGGTTGAAAATCGATTGCAGAAATTTTACAAGATTTGGTAACTTGAGTGCTGTCGTCTGACATGTAGAAGCCCCAAAATCTTGACATTATCCTTAATTATTATAACAGGAGATTAAACTTCGATGGCTACACCTGCAGGAACTCGGACAGTATGTACAGGCGATCAGAGCCACCGTGTCAAACTTAAGGACATTCGTAAAGTGATACCGATCGTAGGATTTAGCAACTGAAGGTAAGTAGGCAAGATAAAGAACCGTTTCCGGAAGTTGGAAAGAAAGTTGTGACTCAACATAGCTCAACACACCAACAAATACATTTTTTGTCTTGTGTTATAAGCGTTAGTTAAAGATGGGGTTATCTTAACTAGGCTTCCCAGCGGCTTCCCGCTCGCGTTAAATTAAAATCCCGTTTTTCCCGTACCGTAGGAATCTCGGAAATCCTTTCTTAATCGCGGCGAGATCTTAAGATGAACCTCTGTGCAGAGTTCAGCTTTATAGGTTCACGAGTTTGCGGCCCTGCGTTGATGATTCAAGAACTGATTTTATATTCTTTGAATTACTAGGATTTACTCTATTAGATGTGATTATTTTCCACTAAATGATTTTAAACATGCAAAAGCTTGAAAATTAGGAATTTAACTTTGTCCCGCTTAAAACTAAAACAATTATATTTCAGGTGGTTTACAAGTATGAAGCAGATATTACGACAGGGGCCGCCCTAGCTGTTGCGTGCTAACCTGCGGCTAATGAGCTCTCGGCTCACCTGGCTTTGGGCTGTAGTCAAAGAACTTGAAGCCGTTGATTGGACATCGAATTTCTGGATCGATGAAGTAATGAGCGTTTAGTTACTTAAAATGGGGTGCAGGTCTTCTTATCGAGTGAGCTGCAGGTTTAATGCACCCTTACAAGGTCAGGTTACGCACTTGAATGTTGAGTTGAAAACCTACGTTAACTGGACAGCTGACATTGCGTGCATTTACGCTGCCAGCCCTATACTCGAAATATAAATTAATCTTGAACCAAACAGTCAAAAGTCAAAAGTCAAAAGCATATTGAAAGTAGGCTAATAGATTAAGCAGTTTTTCACGTCAAGTTACAGAAGGACAGCACCCCCAAAAAACGCCCCCCTTTCACCACTCTAGTGTTGTATTTGAAAGAAGAAGTGGTGCATGAACAAACTTATCCCAACAACACGCTTCTTTCGTATTGCATTACATTTATTTACAAAGCTTCTTATTTTATTACAATACAATAATTACAATATTATTAAACACGAAAATGCCGTAATGTTATTTATTCCACTTCAGAGCTGCCATCTGATTATCTGTAAATAATTCATTAACATTTTAATACGCCTTTTTAAGGAGAATATCTTTAATTTTGATTTTAAAGAAACTATCCGTTAGTTCTAACAAATTGAACTGGGGATTTCTATTATAAATCGTTATACAAAAAAGCCCCACGAATGACCTGTGCACTTTATGCAACCGATAGGTAGGTGCAGTTAATTTAGTTTTACTTCGAGTAAAACCATATTTATATACCATGACATGCCAACCATACCACCAGTATAACCATACATGAAAAAAAAGTTTAATCATGGGTCCATTTCAGACCGGAATCTTTGACAGTCGAAGAGCCTGCAAATACAATTGATAGCAAACTTCAAGCACCTGCTGGAAACATGAGATCGTGGCCATGATGTCTAACCCCTCCTTCACGGCATAATGATGCTGAAATCTCTACCAAGTGCGGTAGAAGCTTATCTAAATAATAAAAGACTTACATGAAAGCCAAACTAAAACCCAAGGCCACTGATCTCGAATTCTGTCACACTTTCTGATTTTCGGTTCGTGCTTTTCCGCAACGTTAGAAAAAAAGTGTGAAGAACTGTAAACTTACGAAAGCAAAAAATATGATAAATAGATCAGTAAGAAAACGGACACGTTTAAGTTTGACTAATTGTAGTTAAGTATTATTAACATTATGTGAGTTTTGATTTTTTAGAACCATTTTTCGCTGGACAAATTCCAAATAAGAACAAGGAAAAAATGATGATAATTTACACCCCTGACTATGACTATACGCACCCAAATTTTTATTCCGATAGTCACTCTGTGCACGATGATGTGAAACCCGAAAAGAAGATAATTATGAGGAATATGACGAAGACGTAATGTTATCTTATAATGAAAAAGAGGAAGAGCCCCTCATAGAGCTAAAGCAGTTCTGCGTTCAACAAAAAGGCCATTAAGAAATTTAAAAAAATAAAACAATCAAAAGAAAACAAATATGAAAAGAATAAAGCCAGGCGTAAAAACAATTTAAGAAGTTAAGAATAAAAGACGCGTAATGCACAAGCCAAAGCAAAAATGTGAATTATTGAAATATTATAAGGATTGAAAAAACCTATGTTATATTTTAATTTAATCCACATCTTAGAGACTAATCGCAAATAATTATCGATCAAATCAACCATAGTTAGCTATTTAGTTTATCATTAGTTTTGAACCGACCTCAACAAAAGGATGGTCTCAATTCAGCCGGGAATATATTTTATGTATTACAACCGATTTAATCCGATTTTTTTTATGTAGTCACTTATTTTAAGTTTGTTATTAACAGTGTTCCTCGAATACAACATTAGAACAGGGCCGTCATTAATCACGTGATGTTTTTCTTAGCGTGTTTCAGCCCCCCTCCTCTTGGCCTTGGTGATACATGGTGAGGTTTAAGACTACCCCCCCACCCCCTTCCTATATCACGTGTATTTTTTCGTGCCTATACAATTTTGTAACATCAACACTGTTATAGGCGGTCATACTACAGCGCGACAAGTAAGTATAAGATAGCGTGTGTCCAAAAAGACGAACGCCGCTTTTTGGTTTTGGCTTTTAGGATAATTATCCCGAAAAAATAAATACACGTGATATGTTATTACAACCCCCCTCCCCTATGTGATGATTCGTGATTTTATATATACCCCTCCCCCCCTCTTCGAACCTCACGTGATTAATGGACGGTCCCACAGGAGTGTGGATAGGGTCTTTTACTAACTTTTTGATTTCGGAATGTGTGTCAAACTTTCAAGAATGACACATTGTGTGAAAAATGCAGGCAGTTTTTGAAGAGTTTATCTTTTCATTCGTAATACTTTTACGCAGGTAGAAAAACATGTGCCCATTGTATAAAAATCAGAACGTGGATAAATGATCTTGTCCCTGTTCCATTTTAACCGACCTACTATAATTTAGTCGATAAATTCATAGTATTATCTGTCGAACGTCGAACTCTATTGATTTGACAGCTGTAAGTGACAGACACCAGCACAACAATTTCCTGTCAAGTCAGCAGCTGTCAGTCGCACGTCAGCTGCAATATGTTTCGTTTTCGGTGATAAAATAAAATTATTTATTAAAACTACAAAATTTCATGAGTTGAACGCGTAAGGTAATGTTATTATAAAATGTCTGAAGAAGAGGTTGTGGATATAGAACTAGAGCTGGACGATCTCTTGACAAAAGTTCAGCCGAACTTGCAAGATGTAATCAAAAGGGTAAATAAACACAAATATTTATGGTTTCACTTAAATTTTATGTGTTTTTGTATTGATAAATGGATAAATTACTGTATTCTAGAGTTTTACGAATGTGGCACTGCAGCAGACGAAGAATGGTGAACAAATCAAACCTGACACACTGGGTGATACTTCATATTTTGCCAAAAACACACAAGTGTAAATATAGTTCTCTTTTTATGTAATATTAAGGAAAATAATATTTAAAATTAAATTATATGCATAATGCCTGTGTACATTCTTTCTGAAATAAATGAAAAAAAAAACAAAGTTATGAAACCTCATTATCTATCATATTGATTTTTCAGCAACCTCTCCCGCTTAGAGCTGGTGAAGCCGCCTACATTCCACATGCAGTGTCTGTCACTAGATCTTAAGTCTATGAGCCTCACACTACGCTGTTCACTAGGGGAGGTCAATGTGAAGGGGCTGTACAGCGCATTTAATGAGAACCTCTACAACCTTATACCGGTGATGGCTGAAGGACATGTTCTGTAAGTATGGTCACTCAGCTAAGTAGAGCTAAGTTAGTGTAATCAAATAAAGAAACTTTAAGCTTCATAATATTGGTAAATATTTGTTCTTGGGCTACTTGTTATCCATTGTTTTTATATCAGACTAGCTTCTGCCAGCGGTTTCACCCGCGTCCCGTGGGAACTACTCGGCGCATGCGGATAAAAAGCCTATAGCCTTCCTCGATAAATGGGCTATCTAACACTGAAATAATTTTTCAAATCGGACCAGTACTTCCTAAGATTAGCACATTCAAACAAACAAACAAACTCTTCAGCTTTAAAATATTAGTATAGATATGGCCCTATTGTATTTGGTTATGTCTTGTACCAGCAGCTTAAGAAACAAGATATAGATGAAACTAGTGATCTGTAAATTCAAACATCATAAAAAAATGAAAGTAAACCTCTTTAATTTCAAAATCCTCATATTTTTTACAAATGTATTCTGCACTACTAGAGGGCTACAATAATGCATTGCATGTTACTCAGTTCAATATCAGTAAAATGCATAATTTATAAGTGAGACTGCAATGTTATCAACATTGTTAAATATAGATTTATTTTGAAAACAAATAACATTTGTGATATAATAGTGCATACTATATGAAAGCATGCACAAGATGAGCTATAAATAGATAGTTTATTACTCCATTGTCAGATAATTCCACTAAGAAGTTTCTCATCCCACACAATTGATTTCTCCTTCATACAGTATTTTCTTCTAGTTATTACAAACTTGTATTCTTGACATTAAAGGGCTCATTTCATGTTTTTTTGTAAATCCTCTTAGATATTTAGATTGGATAGATATTCAGTATTTTCAAGCCAAAAACACTAACTATGTCTAATCATGTCTGTCACCATCCTCCTGCCCTTATCCCAATTTTTTTGGGGTCGACACAGCATGTTTTCTTCTAAATGTTTTTAAACTTTCGCGATTTGTACACATATTTTTTTACGGCCGTTCCCAATAACCTATCTAACTCTGGATTTGCTTACCAGAGATAGGAATTTAACATAACTTGTATGGGGCTAATGTCAAAATTCTATCACTAGTAAGCAAATCCAGAGATAGATAGAATATTGATTTCCGCAGTAAGACATCTCGCTATACTATCATATCATCGCTCATACTCGCGATCGTACACCTTTTATAATTACATTGCGAGTAAGACCCGTTTCTTGTCTAAAATATGTTTTCTTCTTCTATTATCATGTCTGTGTATAGCTAAAATATTTTTAAAAGATAAAGTAATTCATTAAAATCTTATGGTACAGGTCTGTGCATTGTTATGTAAAAGGTAGGTATTGTAATAAAATATTTTAATTTTTAGTCCTAGTGATTAAAAAGTATTAACAATTTGAAATGAATGATTCTAGAATATCATTATCGAACATGATCGCAGATGTGAGAGTGGGGTTAGTGTTGGAAGATGATGCTTTCTCATTCATCAACCCCGATATTGCTTTTACACATGATGAAGTACTTGTTAAGGTAACTACTAAACTCATTTTATATCTTACTAGCTTCTGCCAGCGGTTTCACCCGCGTCCCGTGAGAAGTACACTGTGCACCCGTATAAAAAGTAGCATATAGCCTTCCTCGATAAATGGGCTATCTAACACTGAAAGAATTTTTCAAATCGGACCAGTAGTTCCTGAGATTAGCGCGTTCAAACAAACAAACTCTTCAGCTTTATAATATTAGTATAGATTTTTGTTTTTGAGTTATAGCTATAATAAATTTGTCTTTATATTTTTCTGATATCTAGATTGGCCTATGTAAACATTGTAGTGTCAATGACACTTTTTCAACAATATCTATTCTACAATATGGAATCTCTTTAGTTTAATTTGTATCACTATAACAGAGTTAAATCTATTTTTAATAAACTGCTTTTTTGTATATATACCCATTTACCTGTGAGCATCGGCCAAATGTGACCCTTAATTGAATTTGATTAACTCAGTTATCTTAGTGATAGATACAGCATTAAATACAGCATAGAATTATTCCCTGGTAGTGCTTAATTATAATTGTTTTTAAATGATTCAAATATAACTTTTAGCTATCCTGGCCATCACCTCAACGGACTGGTGGTTACGAATTTGCGACGACAGAGCAGCTAGCCAAACATATTGGTAAGCATTGTCATTGCTTCATGAGGAACCCTGCGGGGCCCACAAGGGCCAGGGCCTCTTGAGGCTGCAGATTGTTCGAAAGAGTTACCACGGCCCTGGCACACAAAGGGCTCCCGAAGGAACACGGTCGGTTTTAGTCAGTAAAAGCCTGACACTCCCTCACCCTGTTACCCACAGCGGGAGGGTCATTCTGATGATTTCATATAGATTAAAAAAATATATATATTGCCATAAAACTATGTCAATTGATGGCGTCCTAGCCGATTCTCGACCACGGCGGCTGTTCTCATATAAGGAGATCAGCCAGTTGCGCAGGACATTATTATAGTGCACAAGCATTTGCGCAGATACAGGTGCACTCCCTATTCCCTCACTCTCATAACCCGATGAGACGGCAATCCGACACGACCGGAGAGAGATTAGGCGCAGGACCGACATTAACGTGCTCTCCGATGTCAATTATTGAAACGTCAGTAAATGTGATTGCGATTGAGGATAATTGGGGAATAAGGATAATAGCTTAACATTTCTGTTGAAAAAGCGAACTGTAACAATTGCAAAACTATTGCTCAAATCTTGCTAATTTAATGGACAGACTATAAAATGATTACCACACCGATCTAGCTAATGAAACCTTGTAATTAGAAGTGGTTTAAGAACTAATTATCTAAAGGCCTTTTTTAAGTTTGAATTAAGATTAATTTGTGTTAGATCCAGTTTTGTAGGTTCCAGATAAAGTTCTAGATAGTTATCTGATAGATAATGCCATAGAAATATTTTTAACTAGCCGTTTTTCCGCGGTTTCACTCGCGTGCCGTGGGAAATACCTGATAAAATATAGCCTCACGAAAAATGTAGCTTTCGAATGGTGAAAGATTTTTTAAATTCGGTCCATTACTTCCAGAGATTACCTCCTACAAACAAACTTACTTTGCAAACAATTTTACCTCTTTATAATATTAGTATAGATTACCAATATCACAGGTTCCAGGTAAAGTTCCAGACAGTTAATGGCAGTATCCGTCGGTCTGCCACAGAAAAGCAGTCAAATTAAAAACTACTGGCATTATTTGCCAGATAGCCACTTAGAAATTTATCTGGCACCTGTGAAACTTGCATTAATCGACCTACTTTTCTATGGCATTATAGGTCAGATAGCTATCTATAACCTTATTTGGAACCTGTGAAACTAGGCCTCGAAATCTCAACGAAAACGTCCCCATATCAAGCTAATTCTTTTACAATGCTTGTTAAGGTGCATTCGACCACTGGAAGCGGGAAATTCAAATATAAAATGTTTTTTCATGTTTTACCTAAGTTAACATTCAATATGAGGCGTGATCTTATGATTGGCGGTTATAATATCCCACAAAGTAATTTCTGATGTCCTTGTCCTGTCCTGTCGAAACTATGATATTTCGCAACAAAAAGTTTTTTACAGTTACATTTAAATTGTAAGAAGTTTCGGAGTTAAACAAGGACATCAGAAATTACTGTGGGATATTATAACCGCCAATCATAAGATCACGCCTCATAATGCATGTTAACTTAGGTAAAACATGAAAAAACCATTTTATATTTGAATTTCCCGCTTCAAGTGGTAGAATTCACCTTAATTTTAAATATTTAGTTAAATAATAATTGTGCATCGTCGGTACAACGCTGTGTGTAAATTGATTGTTATCGTATACACGCTTGATAACTGTGTAACATAAAAAGTTAATCGTTCGTCGCCAAGATAAGAAACCTGTTTTGTAGGAACACGTTCAAGTTTTTAGTAATCACCTTGCGACTAACGTTTCCCAACGGCCTAATTTACCTAATTGGTTGTACATTATATTACATAATTCTTGATTCTTTATTATATTGCATAGTTTTGTTCTTTATATTCTGAATTCGATGATTTTTTAATGCATTTAATTTGATCACCAAAATCTGTTCAATTGTAAATAAAATTACATGACTTATCTATTATGTAATACATATAAAAATCAGAAAACAATTACCTACTTTAAAAATGGGATATTATGGAAAATTTAATACCTACCCAAAGTCGATAACACATTCACAATTTCAATACATTTGCAAATAAGAATTTGTAGATAAGTTTTGGCATGGAAATAACTGAAAAATGCTTCCAATTTTCATTGTAACATGGTCGTTGTACTGCTATAATTAAGTATGTTTGTACAGATGACCTGCCACTCACGGCAGCAGTTTCCCTGCCCCTATACGCCCTACTCCGGGAGAAACTCCAGCGACATCTAGCGTTAGTGCTGCGACAAGCCACCAGCGTGTCCGAGGTCATGTGCTGCAACCCCTCGCTCATGGAAGCTTATAGGTAACTAGCTTCTGCAAGCTCCATACGACTCTTGTGAAAACTAGGTACGAACAACAGCACATTAAATTACCGCAATCTGTCAAATTTCTGCAATAGATTTTCAACCTTATCACAATGGAGGTAGGTTAATGTTTGACTGGTAAAATTTGACAGATTCGGGTACCGTAACCTGCTGTTGTTTGTACTTCGGGTACACGAATAAAAAGTCCTTGATAAAATAAGCTATATGACAATGAAATATTTTTTCAAATCGGACCAGTATTACCTGAGATTAGGACGTTCAAGCAAATTCCTCAGCTTTTTAATATTAGTATACAGAAATTACAGCCTGCGAATTTAAAGTTAGCTATTTGGCTTCACATTTGATTGGCTCTAAAGAAGCTCAATGATAACTCTTGCCATCTGATCTCAAATCTTGAAGAGTTAAAAATACCTGAGAAAATAATTCGATCAGAACATATCAATTTGCACTTGAGCTAAAATGAACCTTACAACGTTACAATTAGAGATGTGCCGTTGCCGGAAATATTGCCCAAAGTGGGAATATTGCACGGCACATCTCCAGTTACAATAGAGTGTATATTCCGTGTACCCTCACAGCGGTATGATCGCGTGCCTGTCGCAGAACGGCAACAAGGTGATCGACATGATACTCATCAACATGCGGCGCACGCTGCTGCAGAGCTGCCGGGAGGTGCTGCAGCTGCCGCCGATACATGCCACCTTCATGCATAAGGTACAAATACAGCATCGACTAATGGGAATAATAATAAACTAGCTTCCGCCAGCGGTTTCACCCGCCTCCCCTGGGAACTATCCCGCGCACCTGAGTAATAAGTAGCCTATAGCCTTCCTCGATAAATGGGCTATCTAACACTGAAAGATTTTTTCAAATCAGACCAGCAGTTCCTGAGATTAGCGCGTTCAACCAAACAAACAAATAAGCTCTTCAGCTTTATAAGTATAGAAAGTATAGATGGGAATAGTCATAACTATCTCAATGTCGGCTTCCACTGTCATGGGATGCAGCTGCGTATCAGTGTTTTAAATGTAGCGACTGCCTGTCTGATCTCCTTAACCCAGATACCTGGGCCACCTGATACCCTTTGCTGAGATTGGTTGTCAGACTTTCTGACTTCCGACTACCCGCAAAGATTGCCAAAGCTGTTCAAATGACAGTCATGACAGAAATGAGGTACTCGTCATAAATTGGTCACTCCGTGCGGCCTTTGCTTAACCATGAGATCCTACCTACATATGCATAAGGTACTCGTAACAATATTTTACCAAAATAAACTGCGTTCCAGATAGGATCACTATCGTTTATCGGCAAGTTCGAGACGGACACCGGCTGGGTGAAGAACCTGGCCACTATCAACAGGATCAGTGACGTCAGCGTCACCCGCCCGGACCCCATGAAGACCTCCTTCCATGTTACCTTGAGGATTAAAGATTTGCAAGTAAGTTCATGGTCACGAGATATTTTTTTCCAGAAGTTCTGGTTGAGTAAAAGCACCTTGCAAATATAGATAATAATATAATTTTCGATGCTAAATTAGTAGTATCAGAAGCGAAAAGCCAGATAATGCAATTCCTTAAATTCATTGTGGATGTCAAAAATTATGAATTAGATAGTAGCAACACTATACATGACATGGCAAACTATTACGCTGCAGCCTATGTAAGCGATCTGCGGCGCGACGCGAAAAATACACGGTACGGCGCGGCGTAGTGTACATCCTTTAATTCGCTTTGAATCGTTTTGCATTCGCGGTTGCGTTAATTCGTCAACAAAAAAATAATAATAATGTTGTTTACTGAAATATCTTGATTTAGCCCATGAGGTTATCGACATCTGGCATGTGGATTCTGCAGTCATTGTGCCGATAATCGTTTCAGCCAATGGCTGAATTGCCAAGAGCCTCAACTTACACCTAAGGAGGCTCTCGTTAGACGGTTGGATCAAGCGCTTGATGCAGAAAGCTGTACTTCTGAATACGGCACGCATCGTCAGGAGCTTTCTCTCTATGGAGCCCTGACTGCCGGTATCTTGGACCATGTTCCCGATGCCGGTGGAACACTATTTTTATATTTTTAAATATTTTGTTTATTTTATATTTTTATGAAATATTTAAAAATGTAATCATAATATGTATGTTAAATAAATGAAAAAAACAAAAATTCAATGTTGTTTGATACTAGATCGGTTACGACGAGTACCGTATCCGCGCGATGGGCGTGTCGTGCGGCGGGCGCGCGACGGCGGCGCTGCAGCGCCACTCGCTGCACCTGGCGCTCACGCTCGGCCTCGCGCGCTGGGAGCCCTACGCGCAGCTCGACCATCTCACCATACAGAACTTGGAGTAAGTTCAACATTATTACTATTTTTTTTTTTTCAAAATCTAATTGATAGTTGCAACATACTGGGAAAAAATAGATATTTTATTTGACCCATGGTCAAAATCTACAACCTGGTCATATTTTTTGTTTCACTTTTTTATTTGGTAATAATTTCCCCACAAAATACCAGAACACTAAATTAGAAAACAGATATTAGAGATTATTTTGTGATTTTCATTTCGTTAATAGACTTTTTTTGCTTACTTAAATCATAAAATAAATATTAATTTAATTCAAATATGTATATAAAATCATCATTTTCATCGTCTAGCTGTGCGGACTTACACGTTACTGGTCTCGGGCCACTAAACGGTGCTTCGAACTTAGTATGTGCGTGGCTACGCGGCGCCGCCACTGCACTCGCCGCGCCCGCCGTCTCCGCTCAAGTGCAACACGAGTTGCACACCGCGTTACAGGAACTGCCGCTGTGGGACATGTTACATGCTAAACAATGACAAACGAACAACGCGTTTCATGCTACAAGTCCGAGTTGCAAGCTCTGTTACAGCAACATGTTGCATGTGGTCGTTTAGCTACGGTATACAGTGTTATTTGTTGCGAGTACTGTTACCGTAGCAGAGTACCGTACTGTGTTTCAATTGTAAAATGATTTTTGTCACTGATGTACATCAATTTACGTATAGACCCGATATTTGAACTGACAACAATTTTGTGACTGTATTTATATTATTTTATAACTGTTAAACATATGACATTTGTTTTTAAAGCACTAATTAGAAAACTTATTAATCACATACTGGTATAGCTTATAGTTTGAAATCTCGAAACTTTTGTATGTTTTTCTTAATAGTTTTCTTATCTTTTTTTTTATATTTTACACTATTATTTCTTAAAGATTTTATATACAAACCATTTGAGTGAGAAATATAAGCGAATCATAAGTTTGTACAACGTAAAAGTACGTATGTGTTGCATACAGGCGACATCGAAATCAACTGAAATATTTTTTTATTCCTGGATTATTTTTACAAACCAGCTTTACGTATATTTTTTTTAATTTTGATTTACCACGTGTGTGAAGCCTAATTTGAATCCATGGTATTATTGCTCATCAAGCTAAAAAGGAAAAACCTAACGTATGTATGTAATGTTTTCTTGTAAACTTGTCCTTTTCTTAGTGTTCATTATAATACTAATAATAGCATATTATATTTTCTATCTATCTCCTTGACATGTAAAAAAAATCTGAGTATATAGTGTGAGGAAGTTATTTAAAACTTGAAGCTATCCGCAGCTGCTACCTAAGTAGGTATGCCTAGGCGGGAAACGCAGCATTTTCTTTTCTTTATCTAACTAAAATATAGACAAATATAGACTGTGTTTATTTTAAATATCCATCCATCATTTTGTAGAATTATATTTTATGTAAAATAAATTAATATTATTTACTAGATAATCATAATATTCTTTGTGTGTATATTTGTTTTATAAAATAGCAATAATAAATTATTCTTGTAACCACTACATATTTCGTGAGTACACGTATTTTTTACAATGGTACACTTTGTAGTACATTTAGACGGAAAGCAATAAATTAATGATATTTAATAAAGATAAATTAAGTATTTGGAAGTACATTGGTTGTGTTGTGTGCCTTTCTCCTACTGAGACTGTTATCATTTGTATTTTTATTATACAAGTTGTTAAATAAAATGTTTCATACACAAAAGTGATTTTTATTTATTTATAAGTCTAATATATTCCTTGTAAACACAATACCTATATGCCGCGTTATGTACGCGTGATTCAGCTGGCACGCGCTTTGTATTATGAATTATGAATCTTGCGCACATCGAAAAAGGTCTAAAACAAAATTATATACTAGCCGTTTTCCCGCGGTTTCACTCGCATCCCGTGGGAATTATTGCCCGTACCCGGATAAAATATAGCCTATGTCACTCGTGGATAATGTAGCTTTCGAATGGTGAAAGAATTTTTAAAATCGGTCTAGTAGTTTTTAAGCCATTCATATATCGTCTTTGAGCTATTCATAAAATCGNTACACGTGACTGGTCTCGGGCCACTAAACGGTGCTTCGAACTTAGTATGTGCGTGGCTACGCGGCGCCGCCACTGCACTCGCCGCGCCCGCCGTCTCCGCTCAAGTGCAACACGAGTTGCACACTGCGTTACAGGAACTGCCGCTATGGGACATGTTGCACGCTAAACAATGACACGCGCACAACGCGTAGCATGTTACAAGTTCATGTTGAAAGCAATATTACAGCAACATGTTGCACATGTCGTTAAGCTACGGTATACAGTGTTATTTGTTGCGAGTACTGTTACCGTAGCAGAGTACCGTACTGTGTTTCAATTGTAAAATGGTTGTTGTTACTGATGTACAGACAGCACATCAAGTTACCACAATCTGTCAAATTTCTGCAATAGATTTTCAACCTTATCGCAATGGCGGTAGGTTAATATTTGATTGGTAAAATTTGACAGATTCGTATACGTTGACCTGCTGTTGTCTGTACATCAATTTACGTATAGACCCGATATTTGAACTGACAGCAATTTTGTGACTGTATTTATATTATTTTATAACTGTTAAACCTACGACATTTGTTTTTAAAGCACTAATTAGAAAACTTATCAGTCACATACTGGTATAGCTTAGTTTGAAATCTCGAAACTTTTATATGTGTTTCTTTACTGTTTTCTTGTATTATTTTTTTATATTTTACACTATTGTATCTTAAAGATTTTATATACAAACCATTTGAGTGAGAAATATAAACGAACCGTAAGTTTGTACCACGCAAAAGTACGTATGTGTTGCATACAGGCGACATCGAAATCAACTGAAATATTTTTTTATTCCTGGATTATTTTTACAAACCAGCTTTACGTATGTTTTTTTTTAATTTTGATTTACCACGTGTGTGAAGCCTAATTTGAATCCATGGTATTATTGCTCATCAAGCTAAAAAGGAAAAACCTAACGTATGTATGTAATGTTTTCTTGTAAACTTGTCCTTTACTTAGTGTTCATTATAATCATACTATTATATTTTCTATCTATCTCCTTGACATATAAAAAAGATGTATATTGTTTGAGGAAGTTATTTAAAACTTAAAGCTGTCCTTAGCTGCTACCTATGTATGTATGCCTAGCCGGGAAACGCAGCATTTTCTTATAGACTGTGTTTATCTTAAATATCCATCCATCATTTTGTAGAAATATATTTTGTGTAAAATAAATTAATATTATTTACTAGATAATCATAATATTCTTTGTGTGTATATTTGTTTTATAAAATAGCAATAATAAATTATTCTTGTAACCACTACATATTTTGTGAGTACACGTATTTTTTACAATGGTACACTTTGTAGTACATTTAGACGGAAAGCAATAAATTAATGATATATAATAAAGATAAATTAAGTATTTGGAAGTACATTGGTTGTGTTGTGAGTGCCTTTCTCCTACTGAGACTGTTATCATTTGTATTTTTATTATACAAGTTGTTAAATAAAATGTTTCATACACAAAAGTGATTTTTATTTATTTATAAGTCTAATATATTCCTTGTAAACACATACCTATATGCCGCGTTATGTACGCGTGAGACAGCTGGCACGCGCTTTGTACGCGCAATTATGAATCATTCGCACTATCGAAAAAGGTCTTAAACTACAAAATTATATATATACTAGCTTCTGCCAGCGGCTTCGCCCACTTCCCGAGGGAACGATTTACCGTACCCGGATAAAAAGTATATTGTTCCTCAGGGTGTATTCTACCTCTGTACGAAATTTCATCAAAATCGGCTCACTGGTTTAGGCGTGAAAGCGTAACAGACACACAAACAGAGTCACTTTCGCATTTAAATTTTAGTAGAGATTTTTTAATTAAATAAGACGCGAAATGTCTCTGAAGAGTTTTATGCTACTGTTCANATGTCACTCGTGGATAATGTAGCTTTCGAATGGTGAAAGAATTTTTAAAATCGGTCTAGTAGTTTTTAAGCCATTCATATATCGTCTTTGAGCTATTCATAAAATCGGTCTAGTAGTTTTTGAGCATATTCATTACAAACAAACAAAGTTTTCCTCTTTATAATATTAGTATAGATATATTTTTTTGAATAAGACGCGAAAAGTGTCTGAAGAGTTTTATGCTACTGTTCGTATATAATAAACCAAAGCGTTTTCATGTTTCTTTTTGTTTGACATTGACGTACTCAGAATGCACTCAGCAGTTTTGTTATATTTTGAAGTGGTTTAATTATTTTGTATTTTTTGCAATTCTGTGCCTGATAATGTTATCGAATAAAGTTCCTAGTTTGTATACATATTAGAATTAGGTACGTGAGTGGTATGTACTTTACATGTTAAACAATTTATTTCCAGTTTCTCGCTAGAGGCATTTATAATGCTTCTTTAGGTGAATTTTACGAGTAGGTATCTAATTTATGATAAATAGAAGATCGTTTCAAGGACATGCTTGAAACCCTTGTTGCCTGAAAAAACATTTTAACAGACTTGGGTAGACTAAAGGCCGCTGCATACGTAACATAATAATACCTCGGACGGGGTGTGAACGGGAACGGGACGTGACTGCCACGTTCAAGACGGGAACGTGTTCTTAATGCATACGTACCGGAACATTGATTTGAATTTAACCTGTTAATGTTGTGAAGAAGGAACGATGTACTTATGATTTGCAGAATTGGCTTTAATTGCTATTGCTCTAGATGATGAAGTAATTACGACTGTGAACGAGCGAAGTGACTGTGCATACGCAACGGAAACACGGACGGGACGGGGCGGGACGTGCGAAACATCTTTAGCGACGATAATTTTTCCAGCCCTTTCCGTGCTACGTCCTCGCCCCATCCATGTCTCCGTGACATATTTATGCGCTTCCATACACATTTTGTATGAAACGATATTTTTAAAATTTCCCGTTCCACCCCGTTCCGTCCCGTCCGTGACAATTCCCGTCGAGTATGCAGCGGCCATAAAGGCGTCAATTTTATGGAAGGATGAGTACCACTAGTCTAATCAATTACTCACTGCCTAACAGATAGCAGCATAAAGAAAAAATGGGGTTAATACAGTCCGTGGTCTGTTCTATAACATTTTGTGTGGAAAGGTAAGTCCTACTAATACCTGCATTTACACAAAGTAGTAGCAGATCCTGAGAGCTTACCTATGAATGATTCAAGGTCTTCTGTTTCTCGAAAAAGAACTTGCTCCCATAAAGAAAACATTCGTGGTTGATGCAGTAATTAGACTATAAAATAGTGACATTAAGTTAAAAACTTCTAGAAAGCCAGCTCTAGTAAAATGTCTATCTAGGTAGGTACTTAAATGCCTTGACTGGATTTTGACGCGTTGTCTAACCAGTTAACCTATTACCAGAGTTCTGACATGGACCTGCTGCGCTTTCCTGCTGATGTTACTGATGTTCGTCATCATCATGCTGATGGTGTACGGAATTTCGGTGGGATACCATTACGCTCAAAAAGAACTCGCCGCCTTTGCTAGTAAGTATTGACTTTCAGTTAATAAAACAAGGCTTTGACGGGCTTATGTCGCACAGAAGACCACCAATAATGTTTTCTTCTTACTTCAAACTTTCGATATAAAACGATGTGTTTTCGCTCAGTGTCATCGAGATCGACGACGGAGCCGACGCTGCTGATGCGAGCCGGGCCGGAGAACAGGCCAGTGGTGCGACTGCTCGCCGTCAACCGATCGGAAGTCGAACACGCGCCGCATCCACTTCTCGGTACGTAGATACCACCGTATAAAATCCCATTTCTGAGATGCTTTTTATCATTTGAAATTCTATGCATGCTATAGTATCTGCTTTATGTTGATTATATATGTTATTCCATTTCAGAGGTATACCAAACCAGAAAGCCAGGAGAGCAGATTTATATAGAGCAGTCAGAAACGCCTATTGTTCTGCTTGAAACAGAAAGGTAAGGCACATCTCTTATGCTCTGTGTACACTGTTTATCGTAATCCAATTATTATATTATCAATATTTCCCAGACCGCCGAAGGAGCCCGAGTTATCTCCACACGAGCGGGAGCTAGCGCGCAGACTCATCGGTCGCTTCCGTCGCTCGCGCAACAACACCTCCACACCTGTGCCCTTCCTCAGGCCCTTGAGGCCCGCGAACTACACACTAGCCAGAGCTATAATACCTTTCACGTGAATTACCACAGAGCTCTAATTTTGCGATAGTAAATTGGCCAAGTTCTCGTTTAAATTGGGACATTTTGGTAACTTGACTAAGATCAATCTGTGTAATGAAGTAGGGTCCGATAGATGATTATTA